>JARHVA010003459.1:1375000-1407500 GCA_037957365.1 Torreya grandis | reverse complement strand
TAAATTAGGCCACTTAATGAAAGTGTGCCATTCAGACACAAACGATGCAACATGGCAGAGAAAGGGTGGAGTATCTTTCAAAAATCTAGATAAGGAAATTCTAGATACAACTCATAGTAATTTAGGGTAGTTTTCTCAAACAAAAGAAGGGGAAAAGAAGCAACCAAATAAAATAGAATCAGAAGGCCCAGTCTCACATTTATATTCAAGGAATGAGATCTTAGTTCAATTAAAAGTAGTATTAAACATGGTTTAGAGCCTAGAGAATCAAAAACTAACTCAAGTAGGGAAAGGAAAAAATCCAAATAGAATAGAACAACATTTTTTATAATTAACCAACATCTTATGGGAGGATGACAAGACTAGGAATGAGGCTACACATAAATAAATCCATGGGAAAAATTAGGAACATATCAGAAATAGACAATAACTTCACAACAAGTTTTATATTTTGGGTTAGGATATAGATGAAAAAGATTAGAAAGAATAGGAATAAAATGCAGAGGAAAATGGCTAGAACAAAGGAGATTCAAAAGAAAGGGAAAAAGAGGTTATTAGTGTGGAGAAAATGGAATATAAATATCCAAAGAACAACTCCCAATTGAAGGCTTCATCTACTAGAGTTACTAGAAGGAAAGCTAAAGGCCCAAATATTAGAACTCCTTTGAGGTTAGGTAGACCCTCTATCTTAAAAGAATCTATTTCAAAATTTAACTCAAGTAGACATAACAAATGGTCACCAAAAGACTCTCCCCTTTAAGGTAGATACCCCCTCTATATAAGTTTCTCAATGTTGATTCTATCTTGGAACATAAGAGGTATGCATAGTGTAGGTAAGTAAAAAAAATTATAAAATTTATACAGAATAATAAGTTTGCATTTTTGGCCATTCAAGAGTCCAAAATTGAGGAAAACTATTTTTAATGGCATAAAAAGTATATTGGAAAGAAGTTGAAGCAAGTAGTCTAAGCACGTCTAGTTCATCAAGTGGGATAATCACCTTTTGGGACCCCAAATATCTTATAAGAGATCCCATATTAAAATCATAGAACCATTTGGCTATTCTCTTCATAGACATTAATGAGAATAAATAATGGATTTTCTCTAACATCTATGCTCTAAATTCTAGGAGAGCTCATAGAAAATTATGGGATAACATCAAAGAGTTTAGAAGTAATTGTCCTCAAATACCATCAATTTTAACTAAATATTTTAATTTACCCCTACACCTTAGAGATTAAAAAATGGGGTAATTCAAGTTGTTGGGACAACATGGAGGATTTTGATTCATTTATTGTGGACTTAGGAGTCTTAGATCTTGACCTTCAAGGTCCTAAATATACTTGGTCAAATAGGAGATTTAGCAAAAAACTTATTCAAAGTAGATTAGATAGAATTTTCATCTCTATTGATTGGCTAAAACATAAAGACCTTACCCTCAAATCTCTTCTAAAAATTGGTTCAGGTCACTCACCCTTGGAACTAAACATCAATGATTAGAAAACTAAGATTCACAATCACCCTTTCCACATGGATCACATGTGCTTCACTCATCTAAACATTCAAGATATAATGTTAAAATGGTGGACAAAAAATAATAGATGGTCAACCATGTTCAACCTTTTATAAAAATTTAAAAAGATCAAACATAAATTCAAGTAGTGGAATAAATAGGCATTCAATAATATTTTTTAGTATAAAAATGTTTTAAAGGATGAAATGGTGAAAATTGAGGAAGAGATTGAGAATAAGGGGTATAATCTTCAAATTTAGATAGATAAAAACATAATATTTGTAGCTATCACTCATTAATGACTAGAGAAGAATCATTATGGAGGTAAAAATCGAAGAATATATGGCTAAAAGAGGGTGATAGAAATACTAAAATTTTTCACATGTCCATTCTCAAGCATAGGAAACACAATGCCATCAGGGACATTATCAATAAGGAGGGAATTCTCACTAATTATTAAAATGGGGTTAATAATGCATGTGTGATTTTGATCAAGACCATGTAAAAGAATGATTTCAAAAAAAACATTGGCTTTAAGTATGATTTCTTGAGCATCATTATGGAGTTAATAAACCAAGAATATAATATAAAGTTAATGGAGTCCACTTTTAAGGAAGATCTTGAGTTTATGATATCCATAATGAACCCAAAAAAGCCACCAAGGCTGGATGGGATACTTATTTAATTCTTTAATAATTTTTGGGGCATGATAGGTGAAGATGTCACAATTATAGTCAATTAATTCCTAGTGTTGGGATGGTTGCTCAAAGAGTTTAACCATATGTTTCTTGTGCTTATCCACATGAAATAAGGGGAAATAAATTTGTCTATCTTCAAACCAATTATCTTATGCAATTCCTTTTAAAAAATCATCACTAAACTCATCACTATGAGAATGCAATCTATCATGGAAAAAATCATCTAGGTCTAGCAAGGAGGATTTGTCCCTAGTAGGCAAATTCAAGATGGAGTTATTGTTGTACATGAAGCTATAAATTCTATGGAAAATAGTAAAAAAGTGGCCATGATCCTCAAACTAGATATGGCCAAGGCTTACAATAGATTAGTTTGGAGTTTCTTGAATATAGTGATGAATTAGTTTGGTTTTAATGAAAAATTTAGAAAAATTATAAGAGATTGCATTTCCAATTGCATTTTCTTTAATTTAGTCAATGGTGTGGATAAAGGTTTTTTTATAAGTTCTAAAGGAGTAAGATGAGGAGACTCTCTATCTCCTTTCTTGTTAATTATTATGGAGTAACTAAGTAGGTACATATCTAAGGCTTTAGAGGATGGGCAACTAAGAGGATTTAAACTAGCTAGGCAGGCAGAGCCCATTATACGTCAATAGTTTGTGGATGACACTATTTTATTGGTTGAAGTTTAAATTTAGGAATCAAGGAATATAAAAATATATTTGGACATGTATGAAAAGGTGTCGAACTAGAAGATCAATTTTGATAAGAGCTTAGTGTATTTTTTCAACATAATAGAGGGAAGACAAAATAATTTATTGATATTTTGGGATGATAAATAAAAAATCTACCATTCAAATATCTAGGCATGTCTCTTATCAATTAAAAAATTCAAATTAATGCCTACAATCTGCTAATTGAAAGATTCCAAAAAAGATTAGTAGGATGGAAAGGAAAACTACTTTCTCAAGCTAGAAAAGTTGTTTTGTTCAAATTTGTTCTATAAAGCCTACCAATTTATACCCTTTCACTTTTCAAACTAATAAAAAGAGTGGAAGAAACACTTAACAAGATTTAATTTTTTTCTATGGAATGATTCTAAAGGAAAGAGTAAATTCCACCTGGTAGTCTAAAACAAAGTTTGTAATAGCAAAAGATGTGGAGGATTAGGCATAAGAAATATCTAACAAATCAATAAATTAATGATTTCCATGTTTGTGTGGAGATTCATAACAACTAACTCAGTCTGGGGAAGGATCTTATCTCATAAATACATACAAGGGAGGAATCCTATCTCCATTTTGAAAGAAGAGTAGTTTATTAGAGGGTTGCACATCTAAAATTTTATAACTAAAAAAAGAGATGTCATTCTAGAAGGATCCATATGGAATTTGGGCAATGGCATGAGTATATATTTTTGAGGAGACAAATGAAACACAAAATTGATACTCATTTAGAGGAATATTGAGCAACATATATAGGAAAATATGAAGCTGAACTATGGATAGTTTGTAGTAGATTATTCAAAAACAAGAAATGGTTTTAAATATTGGATTGTTTTTAGCTTAGATGGAGTTAACCAAAATGAATAGATTAAATTATATGAGTTAAACAAGGCCCTTCAAACCATACACATTTCTAAAATTGATAGCGAGGACAAGATGATTTTGAATGACTCTTTTGATGGAAACTATAATGTTAAATAGGGTAAGATAGGACCTCCCAAACTCAAGAAACTAAGGTAAGCTAGAAAGGAGTCTGGATTAAATTCCTTACCCCAAAAAATTTCTTTTTTGCCTAGGTAGACATTCAAGGGAAGATATTGATGGTGCATAATCTAAGAAAAAAAGGATGCATTATAACCAATAGATGTGTCTTATGTGAAGAATATAATGAAACTATTTATCGCCTTCTCATTGACTACACTTTCACATAGAAGATTTGTAATTTCTTTTTGAGGAAACTCAACATTTTGTGGGTCCAACCAGGATCACCCATAGAAGTTTAGATATCGTGGAGCTATCCATTTAAAAACCCTTGCCTTAATTTGATATGAAATATTATCCTTACACATATATGGCAGGGGATATGGGGAACTAGAAACAATAAAAATTTGAGAAATAAAAAGAGCAACAATAAAGTGACTTCTAAAAGAATTTTCATTATTATCAAGGAAAATTAGAATTTTCTCCAAATTAAAAAAATAATAAATTATATAATTTTAAATGAACTCCTACTCAAAATTGGTAGATTGATCCATTTGTCATAGAAAAATTTGATCCAAAGGAGGAAATTTGAAAGATAAATGAGTGGAAAGTTCCATCTAAAGGATGGATGAAACTCAATTTTGATGGTGTTTCAAAAGGGAATCTAGGAATTGCAAGAGGTGGATGCATCATTAGAGATGATAAAGGGAATTTTATTGTGGTATATGTAGGAGATATGGTCACAAATACTAACCACTTGGTGGAAGTTTTAGCTTCCTTATGGGGTAATAGATTAGCCAAATAATGTAATGTTCAAAATTTAGAGATGGAAGGGGACTCCATGAATATTGTCAATTGCTTAATAGGAAAACATCCACCAAGCTGAAATATAGAGCATATAATTTATGAAGATAAGGAAATTCTTAACTCCTTTCAATAGGTGCATATCCAATATATGTATAGGGAAGGTAATGGAATTTCATACTAGTTTGTAAATAGGGGAACTAGCAATGTGGGTTTCAAAACTTAACTAGACCATAAAGATATTCCTAGAGAAATATTACTAAAAATTACTAATGAGGGAAAAAATATTCCTAATAATGACATTTAGTACCCTATTTATCTCCTTTTTGGTTGGGGTGAAGTTAAGCCTTTGATTATAAATTGGGAATTTAGGCCCTTTATTTCCATTTCTTCTAGAGAGAAGCTTCTACAAAAAGTGAAGGAACATTCTAAGGTGCATAATTTGAATCATAGTCTTTTCAATAGTTATTTAAAGTGGATATACAAAGGAGGAGGAAAAGGAAACCCATAATCCTTTAAAAATAGAAGAATTATAATGAGCTTAACCAATAAAATTGAACCCAAGTTACAACCAAAGGTTAGATCAAATAGTAGAGTTTAGAATGCCCTTCAGGTGGGGGGTCTTGTTAGATTCATGGAGAACATTGAAGGATTTGATAGAATTTTGTCTATATAGTTTTCCAAAACCTAAGAGAAAAGGATATTCACCATCAATGGGGTTACACTTAAAATCATAAAGTAGCTTATTGCCCATGTGACATGTTTGATCATTGAGGAAACCAAAAGCTACTATAGCCCTATAGACTACAAACCAGATAAAGAGACATTTATAGAAGATGGAGAACATTTGGATTAGCTACATAATGGATTCAATAGGGAATCCCTTCCCAAACCATATGCTAAGCTAACTTTTCACCTTATCTGATATGTTACTTTAGAGGGTCGGTATACTATTGTCTTGTGGTCCATGTTTAGAATTTTAAATTAATTTAGTCATGGAATTCCTTTCAACCTTTCTTTTTTCATCCTTAAATCCTTGGAAAAATCTATTCTAAAATTTAAAAGTGGTAATTATGCAACCCCAAGACATGAGGGAGTTATTTTTCTAATATATAAGTATTTTAAAGGCATGAATCAAATCATGTCAGATTTAACCAAGGAAAAGGAAGAGAAATATAAAGGACTAGTGGAAATAAGAAAGATAAGGAAAATTTGGATCAAATATTTAGGAAGTCAAAGTAGGGAAACAAGCAGCAAGTTGAAAGGGGCTTGTAAATAAAATGACATGAAAGGTGAAGAGACCATCAAGGTTCAAAATAATATAAAAAACATCTCAAAGGAGCCTCTAAACTCATTAATGTCAACAAAGACAACCTTGAAAAGTAGGGGCTCAAAAGACAATAGACTCCTCTCTCTAAAAGGGGGGTGAGGAAATTTTTTGTTGTGGATAGTGACAGTAAAGATAGGGAAGATTGAAGCATAAAGAAGGATAATACTACTAAATAGAGTAATACACAAACTGGGACTAATCATTAGAAGGATAAGAAATAAACTGACAATGCAAAAAAGAGGAAACTATCTAGACACAAAAGGATAGAAACAAAGAATTTAACCAAATTAAGAATCAAAGGAAGGGAGAACACGGATAAATTGATTGAATATTTGGAGATACAAAAATCCCTCATGAGGTAGTTCATGTAGGATATCTTGAACCTAAAAATCAAGATGACTATAATGTAATAGGAAAATGAAAAGATGTCCAAAGCATGGATTGATAGAGAGGAAGATTTATAGATCCAAGGACTAAGCTTTAGGGTGGACCTTATTAAGCATGCTAATGAAAACCTTCATAACAAACTTAGTTTCATAATTAATTGTAGCAAAGCCATAATGAATGAAGGTATTCAAAATATGGAAATCCTCTAGGCACATCTTAGGGATTTATTAAACCCAAGACACATAGGAAAATAAAAAAAGATAAAGGGCCAATGCAACAATGAATGTCACAACATTGGATATGAAAGTATCATTAAATAAATTTATATGAACCTTAGAAACATGAAGGCCTATTGGGAAAACATTTATGGAAGCATGGAGTAAGTTATTTTGCTAGATGTTTTGAAGCTATTTAGCAATTATTCTTTATATCTTTGTTATATTTCTTTTTCTTCTTCTTCTTTTGGATTGTATATTACTTTGGTTTGTCTTAGTGGTGATATACTTCTAGGGTTTGGGGACCCTAGCTCATAAAAATCCCCACTTTAACCTCAATAAAAAAAATTTAAGATAACCAATTTCTAGGGATCAAAGTTTCATTCAAATAATCAAACAAATTTTATTAAGATGAAATATAATTCAAGTAATAATATCATACATATCTTTGGAAATAGTCCTTGATTCAATCATACATATTATAGTTTTATCAAATATTATCAATCTTGTCTATGTCTTGCCCAAAAAATGACATGACTTAAAACACACAAAACATACCCATAATTTTTAAATGAATGTCCAAAGACCATTCTATTCACCTGCACTACAAAAATTTGGCCAACTACATGGCACAAAACACATAATATGATGTAACTATTGACCATCTTTCCCCACAGGCCAAAAAGGATCAACCCCCTATAGTTATAATCTTGTATAGGGGACTTTGATAATGTTATATGGTATGTTATAGCTTATTTGATGTAATTTCATATGAAATTTTAAGTTTTGGTCATGGTCTAGCTTAGTCCTTGTGTCTTGTAGTGTCTTAAGGGTCATTTTTTGATCATATATATAAGTAGCATATTTTCATGGTGTTGAGTAGTTGCAAGAGCAGGTCCAAAAAAGATTAAGGTTACACTTGGGAGATACTTCAACTTTTAGCCAAGTGTTATAGCATTCAGAATTCATTTAAAGTAATTACCCACACAAATCCCACAACAAAAGTACAAAGAATATTTCCATCAGAGAAATTGTTCCACTTTGTTGGCTAAGTGTTGTTTCTTTTAGGAGTTTTGTTTTAGGTCTTTTGGACTAAGTGTCAGGAATTGTTTCAGATAATTTATCTAAAACAATAATCCTAAAGGTAATTTATTCAATAAAATGGACCTTAAAAAATCTTGAAAGGTGTTTCTTTGAGAAGTGGACCTTTGAAAAAAATTTGAAGGGTATCTTTTTACAAGCTAAGTGTCAGCTTTCTTTTGGGAAAATTATCCATATAATTTTCTTGAAGGCATAATTCTTTCAGGGAAAATGTTTGGCAAAAGTTTTGAAGACATGAATTCTTTCAGACAAAATATTTGAAGCAAAATACAAGGGTTATTTCTTTCGATAAAATAGTCCAAATAATTTTCCCAAAGGGTCATTCTATAGGAAAGTGGTTTGATACATTTTTCTCAAAGGGAACTTTTTCTTCATTGAAAGTTCTAAAGTAGAATTTTCGAAGGGTCTTTTCTTAGGAGAATAGACTAATGCAAATGTTCTGAAGGGCATTTTCAAAGGTCAAAGGGCTATTTTTAGAAGGCCAAAGGACAATTCTAAGGCCATAATTATTTTCAGAAAATTATCCCTCAATAACTTCTTTGAAGGTAAAATTTTTTAGATATTTTGTCCAATACACAAATCTCAAAGACAAAGTTTTGAATGGAAGAAGTAGTCTAGGATCTCAATTTGATCATAACACTTTGGGTTCACTTAATGTGTAAATTTACATTTGCTAAGGATAGGAACATATTTTCATATCCCTTATGGGATGCCAAGAATTCTTGGAATGGCTCATAAGTTCATGGGATCCAATTGGTTCTTTATTGTGTTCATTGAGATACTTGGGCCTAGTAATAGGGATTTTGAGTAGGAACTTTGATGACATCACCATTACTACATGTGGATTGAGTAAGAGAGATTTGGTCATATGGGTTTGTTCACATTTATGACTATATCATATGTACCAAGTCATAGGTCCTCTGCCAAAGCACATCAAAATTTATGGAGATCCAAAGTTGGCATCTCAGCCAATTTCACTATTTTTACATACTTATCCATTTTCAAAGAAGTTCAAATAGAGCTTAGTGAACATCTTAAAAAAGATATATATTTTATGTGTGGTAGTTATATGATAAAATAGTCATTTGGTTTTATTCATCTTGGTCCTTAGTTACTACATGTTAAGATTCAGATCATGTACTAAAGTACGATAAAAGTTATGCATGTACAAAGTTGGCTCCTCAATCAAATTTTGCTAAGTTTTCCATACTTAGCCAGATGAGCTCGACCATCACCAAGATGTCATAAAAAAGAATTTAAACCAGCCAAATTATGTATTTAATATCTTCAGTCAGATGGCTCCCAAGACTAGTGGATCAAAAGAGTATTCTTTTTGGGCTTAAGAATATACTCTAAAAGTGTGGTGCCTCCATAACCTTTGTGCTTCAAATTATAGGCCTTAAAAGTTAGACCTAAAACATGAGACATTTTCACTAATGTCAATTTTAAGATCAATCAAAACAACCTCTTTTCAACTTAAATTTGATGGTCCATAAAACATCAATGATGGTCACATGAACGTCATTTGATAGGTGTGAGAATGTCATTTTTAAGATCATGAATTAGTAGTTGCTTTCAAATAGTGGGTCCTAATAGATCAATGGTTGGTGTTTAATAAATAATTAATATATAATAAAGAGTGGAGGTAAAATGGTTTAGTAAACCTCAAGATTAAATACATGCATGATAAGTGTCAACAACACATTTAACTGACAAAAATTGATGAATAGTGCTTGATCATGTAGATCAAAATCAATGAAGTGAGATGAGTTAATATCTCAATGAGCCAAATAATATTTAAATATCCAATAAATAAAAGTGAGTTTAGGATCTTCAACAGAGGTTGAGAATCCATTTTCAACCAAGAGTAATAAGGTTTTGTAGGGTCATTTTTGCAACTATGTTTACCATTATTAGGAGCACTTCTGCATAATCTATTTGGACCTATAGGAAAACCAATGACCTTAGATTATTTTTCCATCTATAGTAGACCAATGAGCATGGAAATTATTTTTAACATGATCTATTTGGAACAAAATATATCATTTTGATGGATGTTGTGAAGGCATACAGATAGGTTCCAATGGTTTCATCTCTAGGACCAACTACATGAAAGGGACCTCTTCTCTCTAATGTACACATCATGATAAACCAATTTGGAGTGGTTTATAATCAAGATAAAAGTTTGAATAGTTAAATCCAAATATTATGAATACATTTATTTCAAGGCCTAACTCATAACAACTTGGTCCCACTATTGTAACCATTAGGTAACATCAATTAAAGAATAATGTAACTGTACAACTGTTAGAGGTAACCTAAATCAATCAAGAAACTTAAAGAATCATATTTGTATAATAAATTTTAATTATGGTCCAAAGGGAGTTGAATTCATTTGATTACATTTTGGGCTTCTTGTTTCTCACTTCTCTCTCCAAACATACGATGGATATAGATCTTGAGCTATTTTTAAAAAAACACACACTATGTATGGCAAAACCCTACTAGATTGATGTTATATTCTAATTTTGAAATTAATAAATGTCTATTTATAAGTTTTGAACAATTTTATAAGTCTATAAGTGTTGTATGGTGATGAGAAGTGATAGTTCTCTATCCATCTTCCCCTTGTCGTTTCATGTTTGAGCAAGAGTTCCTAGTCTAATAGGTCATATAGAGTGTAGTCTAGCGTGTAAAGATTATCAAGTTTAAAATTGTCCTTAGAGTGTGAAATCTACCCTCTGGTTCATTTACCTTATGTTTCTACTCACACATCACCTTTATATTGAAATACTCATGTTATAATCTATTAAAACTTCAAGATTGATCTATACATTTTGTTTCATTATGGTATAAATATGATGGCCATGTGGAAGACATTATTGGTGCATCACCTTCTTGATATTAGGTTCAATTTATGCATTTTTTATCTCTTTTCCCCCATAAATAATTATACTAAGTGACAAACATTGCATGATATATTCAGGGAGCTATCCCTTAAACCTAGATGTTCATTTTCGATATAAGTACGCCCACATACTTGGAAATGTTCCTATGTTGACCAAATATAAAAGAATAATGAAAAACATATTCTATGGTGAGATATTTTATGATAATAGTTTTGGCACACTTGATGGGACCCATTGTCTTCATGACAACTTGTCAAGTTGAATGTTAGTCTTGATAAACACTAACTACAAATTAATGTGATACTCAACATTTTGTGACTCCTCAAAGTAAATCTAGCTTCAAACCATTATTTTGTTATAAATTTTCCCCCATAATTCATGGTCCTCACTAGGTCATCCTCTACTAGACCATCCAATCCTATTAATCCACCCATTTAGCCTAATATCCTTCTTGTAATTTAGTATCCATAGCCTAATCTGCCCTTTGAAGATCGAGTAGATTTCACTAGAGAGGAAGAAGAGGAAGAGGTTGAAGAAGTTGAATATATTGAAAAAGAAGACATGGATAGACTTCATTATTTCCTTACCTTCAACACTGATAATCCAATCTGGACTTCAAGATGACATCCTAATTCCACAAAAGGTGTGCCCACATTCAATGATGATTCATATCACACCTAGTGAGCACATTAGAGATGTTTCTATTTTTTGTAGTTTACACAATATTATTTGAGAAAACATTGCTAATAGGCTCCTTGACATTTACATTAAAGGTAAGGCTCTTTATTGGTATAGGACTCTATAAGTTAGATTCATCACAATGTGTGATGAGTTTGGAGTGTTGCTAACCTCCAGATTTGGAAATGAAAGTGACCATGTTTCTCTCATACATCATCTCAGCATGATAAAGAGGGGACTAAAAGAAACAACGCATGACTTTAATGAAATGTTTCATAATAATTGGCATAGTTTTCCTCCTCCTATGATACCACCTACTAGTTTTGTGTTCCCTACTTACTTAAAAGCCATTGGGATAGAAATTACTATTATGCTTCAATTTTATGGGAGGATTTACCCTCCCTAAAGCATATGAGATTTCTATCAAATATAAAAATAATCTCATCCAAGATGTAAGTTTTCCCCCTAAAGTTTCTATGACTCCCTTGTCTCATGCTTCTACTAGTACTCCAGATGTAACCCAAGTTCGTAATGTCAATACCAAGCCTAAGGTTGATTGTAAAAAGGCAAATAATGTGAGGGACAAAGATACCTAGATTTAATTATTGAAAGATAGGACTATAAGAATCAATATGCATCAATGTGCCTATCAAAATCCTCACCATTATTATCATTAATAAGGAGGAGGGAGAGGTCAATGATATCCTAACTCCAACATGCATGCAAATGTGTATATTTCAAAGTCTACCACCAATGTAAAGGAGATGGTACCAACTTATAACAATATGGTGTAGGGAAAAGATTGGTAGAAAGACAAAAAATGATACCAATCAAAATATATAGAAATCTCTAGTGGATCAATGGTTAGTTACTCCCCTCCTATTAAATGAAAACAAGGCAATGCAAGCTAATGAGGTTTGAAAAACTCAAAGAGAGATATTCACCAATTTTCTAGTCAAAGACACTTTTGTGGTAACTCAAGGAACATCTATTAAAAATAATATAAGGGCCAAGAGGAAGGATATAGTAGGTGGAAACAACATGCCTATAGTCTCATCTACTCCTCTCATAAGGAAACAAGGTACAACTAAAAGTGTGATAGTTTTAGAAGCTCCTATACCTCCAACAAGTCAAAATTTGGTAAAGATTGTTCAAGGTGCCTCTATTATTAAAGTTTCAAGAAATTATTTACCTCCATGGATGAAATAAAATGTGAGTAATAATTCTCTAAGTATAGTATATTCCTTGAAAAGTACCCAAGCATCTATCTCCTTATGGGATATCTTTCATATGCCCGACCAAAAAGAATTGGTACAAAAGCAATTATCCACTATCTCTACTAGTCCTTCATCTTTGAACTAAAGTATCAATCATTTTATCCTTATAAATTATCCTAAAATTATTGTTGAACCATCTAATAGGACTGATAATCCTCTACCCTTTTACATCACTCTCATAGTGGGTGATAAATTGGTTCATAATTGTATAGTTGATAACAGAGCCTCTACTTCTATCATGCCCAAAGTTGTAATTGACAAGTTGGGCTTGAAGTATGAGCATCATATCAAAGGAGTGATATATATATATGGTACACCTACTAAGACCATATAACTAATAATAAAACTAGAAGGTTTTCTTACATGATTGTCCTAGCTTCTCTATCCTTCAATATATAGTTGTTGTTGACCTCTCAACTCACTTTTCAATCTCCCTGTCAAGGGAATTCACAAACAATATAGGTGGTTATCTCTCAGTAGACTAGTCCTTCTTAGATTTTAGGACAAGGTACAAGACTAAGGTGATAGTTAGAACTCAGCCTCTTGTGGGATTTCATATTGAGCCTTATATTGAAGTTCTAATTTGAATTACGTTATTCATGAGAAGGAAGATCCTAATATGGATAGAGGGGCTTCTACTCTTAATGGAATTTCTGATTTGTTCTTAGATGAGTATGGTGTAGATACATATATACATGATTATTATGCATACTTTGAGAAGATTAACCTTGGGACTTACATTACGCATGACTAACCATTTGAAAAAGTTGAGGTAAGAATTAAAAATTCACATGATATTGAGTGAAACTACATGATTCATGAGTATGATGATCATAGGTTGATAACCCTATTTAAGCACCATAGTGGGAATAATGATGTTTTCATTCCTTCTATTGATGAGGATGCTATGGATGGTGACACTCATGAAGAATAAGAGGATGAATTATGGCTAAGATTTGAGGCCATATGTCAAGAAATTGACAAGATTTGTAATATTCCTTCTTCTCTAAATAAATGTATGTTTGATGTGTTTTTGGATGAAACTAGTGAGTAGACTCTTAGGGGTTTTATAAAGCATGAAATTAAAGGGTATGTTAGTGAGGAAGATGGACATTAATATGATATTTAAGATTGTATAGTTATAGAGGGACCTAGTGAGGTCAAGGTAGAATGTATGCCTAAAGGATAGTTAAAAGACCCATCTAGCATTGAACCATGTTCATAGTGGTTGAATCATAAAGAAGAATAACTTGATACTCCCAAGCATTGAGTATATCTTATTCAATAAGACATAAAGTTTGGAGCAGCTATCAACATCCCTATGTTTTAGTATAAGGAATGTATATTAGGTATGGTAATGATAAAAAGGATTGCAACTCCAACCAAGGTTGTTAGAGAGTAAGAAATATCATTCATGAAGGTCCTAGATAGTTCAATTGTAGACCTAGGAAGATTCACAGGTAATAGGCTTCTTGATCACCTCCATATGTAATTGATTGGTGATGAGAATGTTCCTCATGATAGGCTACCTTCATGGAGTGATAAATATGTCAGGGGGACCATTTTTGACCTTGGTTGGGTATGATCATATTTTTCACCTCTAGAGGTCAGTATTGTAAATATTAGGTTAGGTGTGTGTTTCCCTTCTTATTGTGATGTGTTTCAATAAGTGATTTTTAAAAATACTGTGTTTTACTTTGTTCCTTGATCTATGTTTTGTTCTTATTATTATTTGTGTTTCATGTGTTGTTCAAGGCAATTATGTTTAGTTT
The DNA here is from genome assembly GCA_037957365.1 of Torreya grandis. NCBI lineage: Eukaryota > Viridiplantae > Streptophyta > Pinopsida > Cupressales > Taxaceae > Torreya > Torreya grandis. The sequence goes on along the minus strand of JARHVA010003459.1, from coordinate 1,393,113 downwards.
GTATACTTGTGACTCCATATCCCAATGGAAAATATTAGGTAACTAGTCATGGCATAACAAGCATGTAACCTTTGGAAAATCACTAAAGATTATGACCATATTACCCCACAAGCCAAAATTGATCAACCCCTATAGTTATAATCTTGTATAGGGTATTTTATAATGTTATATGGTATGTTGTAGCTCATTTGATGTCATTTCATATGAAATTCTATGTTTTTGTCATGGTTTACCTTAGTCCTTGTGTCTTTTGGTGTCTTAAGGGTTATTTTTTGATCATATATGCAAGTAGCATATTTTCATGGTGTTGAGCAGTTGTAAGAGTAGGTACAAAAAATCCTAAGGTTACACTTAGGAGATATTTCATCTTTTACTCAAGTTTCATAGCATTCAAAACTCTTTTAGAGGAATTGCCCACACAAATCCTACAACAAAAGTATAAGGCATATTTCGCTCAAATAAATTGTTCCACTTTTTTGACTAACTATTATTTATTTTAAGAATTTTATTTCAACTCTTTTGGGCTGTGTCAGGAATTGTTTTAGATAATTTGTCCAAAATAATAATCCTGAATGGAATTTCTTCAAGAAAATGGACCCTACAAAAGCTTGAAAGGTGTTTTTTTGAGAAGTGGACCTTTGCAAAAATATCAAAGGTTATCCTTTTCAAGATAAGTGTCAAATTTATTTTAGGAAAATTGTTCACATAATTCTCTCAAAGGTATAATTATTTCAGGGAAAATGTTTGGCAAAAGTTTTGAAGACATGAATTCTTTCAGACAAAATATCTAAAGCAAAAGACAAGGGTTATTTATTTTAGTAAAATTATTCAAATGATTTTCCTAAAGGGTCATTCTATAGGAAAGTGGTCTGATACACTTTTCTTGAAGGGTAATTTTTTTTGTTGAAAGGTCCAAAGCAAACTTTATGAAGGGTCTTTTCTTGAGAAAATAGGCTAATGCAATATCTCCAAAGAGCATTTTCAAAGGGCAAAGGGCTATTTTGAGAAGGTTGAAGGTCAATTCTAAGGCCATAATTATTTCAATAAAAATTTCCCTTGATAGTTTCCTAAAGCATCAACTTATTTCAAACATTTTTTCCAATACACAAAGCCCGAGAACAAGGTTATGAATGGAAGTACTCCAAGATCTCAATTTACTTGTATGGATTTTAAGACACTTGGGCTCACTTAAAGTGTAAATTACCATTTGCTAAGGATAGTACTAGATTTTCATAGCCCTCATGGGATTCCAAGAATGCTTGGAATGGATCAGAAGTGCATGGGACCCAATTGGTTCTTCATTGTGTTCATTAAGATACTTGGGCCTAGTAACAAGAATTCTAAGTAGGAACTTTGTTGATGTCACCATTGGCACGTATGGATGAGTTAGAGAGAATTGGTCATATGGATTTGTTCAAATTTGTGACTATATTATATGTGCCAAGTTATAGGTCCTTCGTCAAAGTGTTTCAAAATTTATGGAGATCTAAGGTTGGCCTCTTAGATAATTCCATTGTTTTTCCATACTTAACCATTTTTAAAGAAGTTCAAACATAGTTGAGTGAGAATATTCACAAAGTTATATCTCACATGTGTAGAAATTATAGGAGAAAAAAATCATATGGGTTTATTCAACTCAGTCCCTACTTATTACACACTAAGATTTAGATCATTTGTAGAAGCACAGTAGAATTTATGTATGTGCAAAGTTGGATCATCAGTCAGATCCTGCTAAGTTTTCCATACTTAGTCAGATGAGCTCAACCATCACTAGAATTTCATGTAGAAGAATGTAAACCAATCAATTTTGGTATTTAATATATTTTCTTAGAGCGATCCTGAGACTAAAGGATCAAATAGGTTCATTCATTTTGGCTTTAAGAACAACTCCTAAAATTTTGGTGCCTTTATAACCTTTGTGCTTCAAATTATAGGCCTTAAAAGTTAGATCATAAATATGAGATGCTTGCACTAAAATCAAGTTTAATATCAAAAAAAAAAAAAAAAACTCTTTTCAACTTAAATTTTATTTTCTACAAAATGTTAATGATGGTCATGCAAACATCATTCGACAAGAGCAAGGATGCCATTTTTAAGATCATGAATTAACCCTTGGCTTTCAAAAAGTGAGTCCTTATAGATCAATGGTTGGCACTCAATTGAGAATTTAGATTTTATGGTGATTAGAGGTCAAAATGGGTTAGTGAAAATCAAGATAAAATGTATCCATGATAAGTTCCAATAATACATTCAATTGGTAAAAGATTGATGGCTAGCACTTGATTGTGTAAATCAAAATTGATGAAGTGAGATGAGTCAATACGTCAGTGAGATAAATAAGATTTTAATGGCCAATTAGATCAAAGGTGAGTCTAGCATTTTCAATAGAGGTTGAGAATCTATTTTTGACTAAGGAAATAAGGTTTTGTAAGGTCATTTCTACAACTATGTTCACCATTATTAGAAGAAGCACATGTGCACAATATATTTGGACCTATAAGAAAACCAATGACCTTAGATTGGTTTTACTTCTATAGTTGACCCATGAGCATGGATATCAGTTCAAATATGATCTAGTTGGAATAAGAGTTGGAATTTTGATGGATGCTATGAAAGCATACACATAGGCTCTAATAGATTAATCTCCAAGACCAAGTGCCTGAAAGGGACTTCTTCTCTCCACTGTACACATCATGATACACTAGTTTGGAGTAGTTTAGAATTAGGAAAGAGACATAATAGATCAATCTAAGGATTTAAACTATGTTGATTTTAGGGCCCAACTTAGAACAAATTAGCCCCACTATTGTAACCATCAGGGAACATCAACAAAATAACAATGTAACTGTGTAACCGCTAGAAGTAGTCTGGATCAATTATGAAGATTAAAGGATAATATTTGTATAATTAGTTGTAACTAGGTCAAAATTGGGTTTAATTTATTTTATTCCCTTTTTGGATTCTTATTTCCCACTTCTCTCTCCAAAAATTCTATAAACATAGGTCCTGAGATATTGTAAAAACAACCACACCATGTATGGTGAAGCCCTACTAGATTGATGTTATATTTTGATTTTTAACATTAATAAAAGTCTATTTCTAAGTTTTGAACAATTATCTAAGTCTATAAGTGATGTATGGTGATGATAATTGATCATTCTCTATCTTTCCTTCCCTTGTCCTTTCATGTTTGAGCAAGAGTTCCTAGTCTAGCAAGTCATATAGAGTGTAGTCTAGTGTGTGAATCATTTCAAGTGTACAACTATCCTTGGAGTATGTAATCTACCCTCTGGTTCATTTACCTTATGTTTTTTCTCACATCTCACCTTTATATTGAAATACTCATGTTAGAATCTATTAAAACTTAGAGATTGATATGTATGTTTTGTTTCATTATGGTAGAAATATGATGGTCATGTGGAAGACATTCTTGGTGCATAAAATTCTTTATAGTAGTTTCAATTTATGTATTTTCTAACTCTTTCCCCCATAAATAATTATTATCTTAAGTGATAAATATTACATGATATATTTAGGGACCTAGACCTTAAACTTAGAGGATCATATTTTATATAGGTACACCCACATACTTGGAAATGTTCACATGTTGCACAAGTCTGGAAGAAGCCTACAAAACCTCTTCTAGGGTGAAATATTTTTTGACACTAGTAACAATCATACAAATCTAAAATTCTTGGATTCTAAAGTGCATGAGTTTAAATGGTAGCTTACACAACCATGTCATCCCCACTCACCCAATTTGGCCTATATGATATTTTTAATACTAATTCTCTATAAGTAGAGCCAATGGACCCCATGGCCCCAATTACTAAAAATTAAACTCAACTAAGGTGAGTTGGGTTTAAGAAACCAATGAATCAAATGATTCTAATAAAATCTATGTAGTTCATAAAAATGTCTTTGGGTGAATATGGCCAATCACAATGCTTGGATCACAATCAAGTCAAAACTTGAATCTAATTTTAGTTAACTTGAATTTAGATGAAAATTATGATAATGAAGTCATATATTCAACATATCAACCCAAATTTAATCTCAAATATCTTGATTAGGTGCCCTGAGAATGAAGAAATTGATATCCATCATTAAATCAATTCAACCTTGACCGTTAAATTCATTCAAATGTAAGGAAGCCCTATTAATACTTATGGAGCTCAATAAAGGCTTAAAAATAGCCTTTATGTCACAAAATAATATTTTTTAAATAAGGGAGGAGGTGTTGAAGGATGACTTATCCATAGTCATCCCTCATCTCCTTTATCCTTAGATGACTACCATTAATGGAGTATCCAATATTTTGGTCTTGTTCTCATTTTATTTACATTGTGAAATTTATTTGATACATGTGTGTTTGATATAATTTAACAAGTACCTATATTCACAAAACTCTTATATTTAGTCTCAGGATCGTACAATCTTTGAAAACTTCTCTGGGAGCTTTAAGCTCGATGACAACCATTAATGGTCATTGATCTAAATTTAAGGTAAAATTTATTTGTAAAAGTTATTTTTTAGGTTTATTTTCAATGATATAGGTTATAAAAATAATTAGGGTCATTTTTTAGGTAAAACCATTATGGGGATTCTATGAACTTGTGTTAGCCAATAAGATAAAAAAGAACCTCTACTCAAGAAAGAGGTCATATCTAGATAATTCTAAAATTCCAAGCCTTAAAATTTATTTCATGTAGAAAAGAAAAAAAAATTATGGGGGTATCTTTTAGGGTCACCCCACCTCCTAACCTTCATTTTTCCCAAATCAAACATATAAAATCATATACATGTTTGTAAAATTTTATGTTTTGACTGGAAATAATAGCACAAAATTTAGAAAAATTATGTAGGTTTTATTTTAATATTAATAAAATGATTTTTATTAAAAATTATAACCACATAGTTAGCTAGGTGGTGGTAAACACAATTTTACCAACACCTTACCATTATCCAAGTGGTGGGATAATTATTTGGCTTATAATCCACATGGCTTCTAAATGTGTATAAACACAACATGTGAACTCTTTGGCCAAAGCTGTGGTGGTCATTGCCAAACCCAATGTGTAGGCCCTTGTGTCCTTGATATTGTTATGTTGGTTGCTAGCTCTATTATAGGATTTCCATATGCAAAGAAACATGTGCCCTTCCAAAGGTCATGTACACTATGAAAGTGCCCTACAAAGTAAAAAAATAAAAAATTCATAACTAAAGCATCATTAGACCAAACATTATGAAATGAATGACAATAGGTTCATAGAATTTTAAAGTTTTATTTTAAATTATCTCAATCCCTCAAATGAACCAATTAACATGAAATAAAATTAGGTGAAGATGGATTAGATTATTAAGGAGATAAAGGGAATTTTGGTATTCAATCTTTGAAAATTTGTAAAAATTTAATTGTGAGTCCTAAAAATGAACTATAAATAACATTATTATCCTAGTCAATTTTATTTTACAACAAATTAAATCTAGAATAAATTGAAACATTTAAATTTCAATAAAAATTTATATAAATATTGTAGCCCTTCTTTGACTTCACATAAGTCAATACAATAGAATATTTATGAAAGGAACCATCTTTTATTTCTTCTCAAAATATAGATAAACAAACTTTCCAAACAATATTTAAGTTTTGTTTCCAAGATAAATATAATCATTACATTTTATTTATAGTTAAATAAAAATAGTTTTGAAGAGAGTGAAAGATAGAGATAATCATCACATATAATTGCAATTAATCTAACATTTTTCTTCCAATTTCCACATATTTACCACCAAATGTTAGCATAAAAGGATTTTGAATATCCAATAACATCTTTATAATTATTTACAATAATATTGAATAATAATAAGTCTTCAAATTCATTCCAAAAAAAAAATGTAAGGCCAATAAAAGGAGAGGCTACCCTCTCATCCATTTTACATCATTAGGAAGTTATCCTATGTATGTCTGAGTTTAGGACTCCCATTTATGATCATAGTTACATCAAGTTAATTAGGTAGGTTAAGGTTAGTAAGAATTGGTTAGATGGATATTAATCTCAACTAGTTTACTAAACTAGGAGGCTAACAATAACTTATTCTACTAAAGGATTTAATATCTCAACAAAATCATTTAATAACCTTTAAAAAATAATTTAAAAATAATGATATCAATGTTATCCAAATGATCATTTTAACATATTAAGGATTGTTTGGGGAGAAGGATAATATGAGGATTCATCCCTCTAATCCTACCACTTATCTTGTCCATGAGAAGACCTTAGCCTAACATACCATACTAAACATTCATGTAGGAGGGTTTAAGAACCTAGTTCCCCTTGCCATTATCACTAGACCAATATGAACCACATAGAAGGGCTTGAGAACCTTCTTCCACTAGCCACTACCACTATGAAAAATAAGGAAAAACTATCAGAGTTGTTGCTAGAATCCGGATAATGTGAGTGCAATGGAGACGTGATCACACAAGATAAACAAGTGCACACCACTAAAGCAATTTGAAATTGACACAATAAGATAAATTGCACAAGACAAAATGGAGAAGACCAAAATTTGATTAGCATGGAATGGCCAAAATGAGGACTACAAATAGGAGAGTACGTAAGTAACTCCTCCACAAAAGGTGGACAAGGCACCCCAAGAATAGAATGTAACTCCTCCATGAAAGGTGGTGACAAGGCACTAAGAATAGAGAAGTAACTCCCATCAAGGGAGTTACTTATGACACCTATGACACATCTATGACACACACCTCCACATAAGCTAGCCTATCCCACAAATGTAGGAAAACTCCATGTATGCACAAAAAATACAATTTCCATAATTAAAAAATATGGAAAAATAAAAACCTACACTAATACCCCCTATAAGCACAGCTTAGGTGGGAAGTGTGGAAATATAAAATGGGTCCTGACAACTAGGCCTGATGAGGTACCCATGTACAAATACAATCTCCCATAAGATAGAGAAAATGAGAAAACTTGTAGGAAAAAACTCCCCCCCAAAAGAGAGACATGAAAGAAAAGAAGAGGCTAGAAGGACCCTTTTGAAGATGATGCTACTGCAAATGTGGACCGCACCCCAAGAAGAGCTCATAGATGAATGAACTTGCTCTCAGTGAAAGGTTTGGTGAAGATGTCTACAACCTGCTCTAAAGACTGTCAAAATATCAAGTCAATGACCTGACTATGAATAAGCTCTCAAATGAAATGCATGTGAATCTCTATGTGCTTGGTCTGCTGGTGCTAAACCAGATTCCTACAAAACTGTATGGTACTCTGATTGTCACAATAAATGATGGTGGGCTGCCTGATAGGAATGCCAAACTTAGAAAGAATCCCCTAAAGCCAAATAGCCTCAGTAGCTACATTAACAGCTCCCCTGTACTCTGCCTTTGTGGATGATATAGCAATAGCATTCTACTTCTTGCTAGACCAACTGATAGGATTGAAACCTAGATAGAAACTATAACCAAAATTGGACTTATGAGTCTATGAATTGCCAGCCCAGTCTGAATCTATATATCCAACCAAGTCAACCTCTGTGCCAAATCTGTAATGAATCTCGCATCTATGTGAACCCTATATGTAATGCAAGATCCTCTTAGCTGCTTTCCAATGCATCTCATGGGGTTCTTGCATGAATTTGGAGACATGTCCCATTGTATATGAAATGTCAGTCCTGGTGTGAGTCAAGTAGATGAGACTACCAACAAGGTGTCGATATCGAGTGACATCAACCAATGGTGAAAAACAATCAGTCTCAAGCTTGACTCCTGATAGAAAGGGAGTCAGAGATGGCTTATAATCAACCATGTGAAACTGAGCCAATAAGTCAAGAGCATTCTTAGGCTATGCAAGAGAGATCCCTAAATCTGACTATGAAATCTCAATGCCAAGGAAGTAGTGTAATAAACCCAAGTCTATCATGTCAAATCTATCATGGATAGATGCCTTCACCACTGCAATCACTGATGAAGAACTCTCGGTGATCAAAAGGTCATCAACATATAGAACCAAAGTCAAGAGTGAATCATCATGCCGTAAGAAGTAGACATTGGGATCAGAATGGCACGTAGTGAAACCCACTATGAGAATGAAGGAATCCATCTTGGCATACCAAGCCTAAGGGGCCTATTTGAGGCCATAGATAAATTTCCTAAGTCTGCATACTAAGGAAGAATCCTAAACAAATCCTGGTAGCTGCTCCATGTAGATCTCCTCCTCTAAGTCTCTTTGAAGAAAGGCACTCTTCACATCCATCTAATGCACATCCCAACCATGTGCCATGGCAATAGCCAAGGTGAGTCAGATAGAAGTCATCTTTGCAACTGGTACAAAGGTCTCTGAGTAGTCAATACCTGCCACCTGTGAGAAACCCTTGGCAACCAATCACGTCTTGTACTTATCAACTGACCCATCTGTTGCAAACTTGGTTTGATATATCCACCTACATTGAACCATATTTCTTCCCTTAAGAAGTGATGTCAAGTCCCAAGTGTGATTTTTGATTAAGGAAGAATATTCTTCCTCCATAGCACTATCCCACTTGGGTACCCCCGATGCCTCTCGAAAAGACTGTGGAACTGAAACTGAAGCAAAGAAGGCATGTGGATCTCTCTAAATATCCCCCCTAGTACATCTGTCATTTGTAGGATCTCTTACCCAAGTGTCAGCACTCTCAAGTGTCTGTCTGGCCTAAAGTGGCCCAAAAGTGGAAGAGTCAGGTGCTAACTCCTCATCTTCTAACTAACTAGAGGTGGATGACACTACATCACTATCCTCACTTTCTGAACTCAAAGAAGAAGAAGATGTCCTTGGCTTAAGAACCTACTGTGGCTGATCTGAATCTGACAAGGAATCATCATGAAGAAGTAGATCTAATGAGGGAGAAGAAGTGTCAAGTGTCGAGTCTCTAGGACTCTCCTGAAAATGGACACTTCTCTCGATGAACAACTTATGTGTGACTGGATCTAGAAGGTGATATCCCTTAATACCATCCAGATATCCTACAAAGATGCAAGGCTTGGACTAACATTCCATAGCTTTGTGTTTCTTCTTTAGAATGCAGGCCATGGCTGGGGATCCAAAAACTCTAAGGTTCAACATCAGGTTTCCTTTTATGCCTAGATTCAAAGGGTGTTATCCCTTTTAAAGCTTTGTGAGGACCCTGTTCTGAATGTAGCAATCACAATTGATGGCTTCAACCTAGTACTGTGGTGCTAAGGATTTGGAGTGAATCATATAGCTAACCATCTCTTTCAAGAACTTATTCTTATGTTCTATAACCCCATTCTGTGAAGGACTGTAGGTTACAGTGCACTGTAAATCAATCCCCTCTGTGGTGCAAAACTACTCAAACTTGATGCTGACATACTCCCCTCCATTATCAATTCAAAGAACCTTGATGGATTTATCACTCTGTTTATCTACAAGAGCCTTGAAGTCTAAAAAAATTTCAAACACTTCAGACTTTTGTTTGAGAAAATATATCCAAGTGTACCTAGAGAAATCATCAATGAAAGTGAGGATGTACTTGGCCCTTATGAAAGATGGTTTGGGAAAGGGTCCCAAAACATCACTGTGGACTAACTCCAAAGGTTGTGAAGCCCTCCAAGATTTGCCTTTGTCAAATTTTGCTTCAGGATGCTTCCCAAGGGAGCACCCCTCACAAAGTCCTTTTGAGAATTGGACACGAGGCAAGCCAATGACCATGTCATTTTTACCAAGTTGCTTAAGATAGCGGAAGTTAAGGTGGCAAAACCACTCATGCCACAATTTGCTAACTCCATCTAAATGAGTCAGCAATGTTGTTAGAGAAGAATCTGATGCAAAATGTAAAAAGGTGTATAACCTAGCTTGGTGATCTACCCTTCCCACTGCCACTATAGTATCACTATGCAACTCCCTGATAGACACTGAATCTGGTGAAAACTCAACTCTCATGCCCTGACCAATGAGAGTGATTTGGTACACTGACAAGAGATTGGTTGAAAGAGAAGGAACACTTAGAACATTGTTGAATGTTCCTCCTTCTATTTCAATTGACCCTCTCCCTACAATGGAAACTGATGTGTCATCACCCAAACTAATTAAAGTCATGCTACAAGGCTCTAAAGATGAAAATTCAACTAGTGAAGAGACCATGTGGTGAGAAGCACCTGAGTCAATGACCCATGAAGATGTGGAAGTTGTTGTAGCTATAAGGGCCTTGCCCTTTTCTTTCTCCTTACCCTTACCTTTTGTCATAGTAGAATCTTGGGTTGATGAATTCTACTTGATGGACTCAGGAACACCTATGTTCTTCTCTAGAAGATGAGTTAGGTGGTCTATTTGTTTCTTCATGCACTTGTGTTCATCATGCCCTATCTTTTTACAATAGTCACACTTAACCTTCTCCTTCTTAGGTTTAGCATTGGAGGATGAAGACTCAGTGTTGTTTTTGGCAGGATTGGTGTTTTCTTTCTTCTTCTCCTGGTCCTTATTCTTTTTCTTCTTCTCCTTTGTTGAAGTCTTATCCTTACCATTTCCAGCTATCTAAGGTTGGGGTTGAGTAGAATTCATTGTGCCCATCTGAATTAGCTTATCTCGCTCCCTAATAAGGTCAGCAATGAATGAATCCAAAGAAGGCATTTTCCATGTAATGCCAAGGGCACTTTTTGTGGCATGGAAAGTGGAGACAAAGACTTAATAGCTTGGACCTAACTTTACGAGAATAGAAATAATGAGTTGATCATCTTTCTTCACTATCCCGCATTCTTTCAATTGTAATCTAAGGGCCTTAAACTTAGTGAAGAAGTCCTGTAGGGTGTCAAAGTTGTTAGGACTTAGACTTATGAGTTCATTTTTGAGCTCATGACCTCTCATCTCATCAAGCTTCCCAAAAAAATTTTCTAAGGTGTCCCATATGTCATTAGGATTTTGGGAGGATTCTAAGTGGAAGAGAAGTTTTGGAGACATAGACAAGCTCAGTAATCCAAAGGCTTCATCACTACGGTTGAACCACTTAACATTTTCAGCATCTGTGTTGGGTTCTACTTTTGTACCCATGGTGATCCTATACAATGCTTTGCTTCTAAGAATGATTGACATTTTAACTTTCCATTCATGATATTTGAAGGGTGTTATGGGTTTAAGTTGAAAAGAATCTATTTTTTAGCTGAATTTAGGTGAAGTTGTGTTGATTACAAGTTGTGATTTTATGTAGAAAGGAAAATGAAAGTGAAAATTTGCAAGTTGTGAAAAAGAAATCACACCCACCTAAAATATTTAGCACCCCCCCCAAATATGCAAGTGCATGCTTAAAGACGTCGAACTCAGTTGAAAATATGTCTTAGAGCAATCAGTGTAAGACTAAAGCAAACAGGACGTTGGACTCAGCCGAAAATGCATCCCAGGAGACCCAAATTTTGGCACTTTATAAACTAGTGAATTTTTGAAAAATAAAAATTATACACTATGGAGAATTTAATTACAAGCACTTTTTCAAAAAATGGCACCCAAAACTGAGCTACTATTTGTAAGATTTTAAAGTTACAATTCTCCCATAAACTAGTGTTTTTGCAAAAAAAAGCACTAAAACATTAAAAAAATGTCTGTTATGGGGAGAGAAAGTGGCCTTCCAACCACTCGTTGGATTCGGCATAGAATGAGGAATCCAAATAAAAAGGTCTTTGTGAAAACAAGTTTAACTGATTATCTCGGTATGCATGAAAGCAAGTTTACCTTCCTCTTTTAGTAAAAAAATACTATTAAGGCAAAAATGAATTTCCAGCTAGTTTTTTTTTTTTTTTTTTTTTTTAATAAGAGAAAGGGAGATAGCTATTGTGTGATGTCAAAAATTTGTGGGATTGAAAAACTATTCAAACCTTGTTCGGTCTTCTTGTGCTGCCAGTTGTTCTTTACGAGTGTGAATTATGGGCCAGCAGCACTACTATAGCACAATGGAAACAAATCGAAGGAATCCAAAAGCACTTGATTACAAGCAAGTTTAAAATCAAAATCATTGTTCCATATGACATCATGCTAAGTGAAATAGGGGCTGTTCCTATTGAGGCACTTGCTATGGTTTGCCTTTTAAGCTATTTAAAAAGAATCAAAAAATGGAAGAGGATAGATGGCCTAAAGTTATTTTTAGTGACACACTATGTAAGCGAAAAAGGACATGGATGCAACAAAACATCAAATGGATGAGTAAATGGAATATTCAATTCAATATGTGCCCCACAAATAATAAAGAAATAAAAGTCTTTGTTATGGAGAAATTCTACAAGAGAAATTGGGGAAGCGAGATCGGGAGGAAGAAACTATATTATATAAATGAGTTCAACCCCACTTATGATCAACTCCAAAAAGTGTACATAGGAGCCAACATTTCTTGGAGGGCTAAAATTCTTATTGCTTAGCTAAAAACTAACTCTCACCAACTTCATTGTGAGACCGGGCGTTGGAAGAGGCCAAAGGAGGCTTGGGAAGAGAGAATTTGCAGATTTTGCAATTTTGGGAAAGTGGAAACTAAACAGCACTTTATTCTAGAATGTGAGGCCTACAAGGATAGTAGAGATAAATTTGTGGATACTATATGTGACAGTTCTTGGCATAACCTATTCAACAAAGAGTACATTGAGCAATTAGGGGGGCTCATCATCAGCATACACAAGAAGCGAACAGTGCTACTTAAATCTGATTGAGTTGTCTTGCTGTCCCATAGGCTATTTTTAGTCTCATGGATGTTAAAAATTTTATTATTATATTAAGACCTGATAGGCACTGCCAAGAAGATGAAATCAGGGCTTCACCAATGAACATGCACTCTTCAACTCTTCTAACACAATGCAGATTTTAGTACTTCAACATAGACTGCTGGAGTTAACACTTCCAGCTAGTTTTTACCACAGAAGAGACAAAGCAAGTGCAGAAAAAGAAGCACTAGGTGTAAGAAAAGGGATGCCAAACAAGAAAAAACAAAGTGCCATTTTCAAAAAAAAATAGTCTTGGCAGAATTTTCTCACAAAAAAAGGCGCAGTTCAATTTTTTTTTGCTTGAAAAGAAACTTGCAGACCTGCTAGATGGACAGTGGCATGGTAGAACTGGAGGCACCTGCTACTACTTAGCATGGCTAGAAAGGACATAGGAAAGGATAGAGAAACTAAGCGACCTCCCTGCACATAAAAAAATGGTGCCCAAGTGCATCAAGTCTGCAGATCTTTATCTGCAAACAGCTTTATCTTCCATGTATTTATTGATCTGTACGGCTGGAGATTTGCTTGTCTATAAGCACAAGAACTGGTTCAGCCTGCTTACCAGCTTTGAAATAGATAAAATCCATATAATCCATATAAATTCAATGTAGAAGTTAATGCCTTTAAAGCAGAATGAAACTCAATAGAAATTTAAAAAAAATTAACAGAATTTCGTATGGATTTGCATGAGTTTTCAATAAACTCTACCAAAACTCTCAAATGTAACAGAGTTAAACAAAAAACTACTAAGAAATCAATGTAAGAATTTCAAAATAGCATAACCAGACACATGATTACTGAAGTGGCTCTGATACCATATCAAAGTTGTTGCTAGAATCCGGATAACGCGAGTGCAATGGAGACGTGATCACACAAGATGAACAAGTGCACACCACTAAAGCAATTTGAAATTGACACAATAAGATAAATTGCACAAGACAAAATGGAGAAGACCAAAATCTGATTATCATGGAATGACTAAAATGAGGACTACAAATAGGAGAGTATGTAAGTAACTCCTCCACAAAAGGTGGACAAGGCACCCTAAGAATAGAATGTAACTCCTCCATGAAAGGTGGTGACAAGGTGCTAAGAATAGAGAAGTAACTCCCATCAAGGGAGTTACTTATGACATTCTTATGACACCTATGACATATCTATGACACACACCTCCACATAAGCTAGCCTATCCCACAAATGTAGGAAAACTCCATGTATGCACAAGAAATACAATTTCCCTAATTAATAAATAGGGAAAAATAAAAACCTACACTAATAAAAACAAAGATAAGAATATAAATGAAAATGGAAATCCCAATGACATAAATTAAACAATAATTGGATTTTTTTTTAAATCTTGAAAATTAGGAGGTATGTTGCATCTCCAAGTCCCAAAATGATAATAAAACCACATATTTACCATAAGCACAATTGTGGTAAACAAAGGTGAAAAGTGGGTAGGCAATGTGGTCCAACATCTCTTTAAAATATGTAAAACAAGGTAGAATATTCCCTTTCAAATACTAATATAAATAAAATACTACAAAAGAGAGAAAATTTGAGCCTAACTTAGGTCTTACTTGGTTCAATCAAATGGTTGGGTTGGTTACTCATAACAAGGCATAGTCTATTCCTTCTTCCCTTAGCTTCTCCTTCTCTCCTCTATATATTGTTCCACTTCTTAAATTTAAAATGAAAAAAACATGCCCCAAGGAAGGAATTACTTCCTCATATAGGAAAAAAATGCAAATCCATTGGCTAATGGGAAGGTGACATGTGTCTCTTCCCATCCCTTGGATCTTAGTTGTAAATTCCACACAACCATTAACTCCTCTTACAATCTTATGTGTGAAAGCAAGGTAGGTTCATTACTATTAAATATTAGCACTATCACATTCCATAAATAGCACATGAACTATCCCAAAATTATTATTTGTCTCCTGTAAATACTTTCAAACATCTCTATTGGTCAAAAGATTCTAAAATCAACATAAGATATCCTAAAATCACTTCATGTCACCCTCCCAAGTTGGCTTATCCATTCCATTCAAGTTTCATAAGTGGTGATAACAAGTTGGATAGACTTATATATATTTCAAAAAAAATCTAATGTATGGTTAAATATGTAAATAATAGTGTCAAATGGGTGAATAGTGTTAGGAGGGATAGGAGGTTGATAACTTATGACTAAGTCCACATATGACACTAGTATTGGGTTTAGATTTTGATAAATCAAGTAATCATTACACCATTATACCAATAATTCACTCATGCTCAGCATAATCCCAATTCCATCCTTGCCCTCCCCTATCACATGCACATCAATTCACCCATAAAATTAACTACCCTAGATAATTGAATCTATAGAATATAAATAATACAAGTCAAATCAATCAATAAAAGGTGAACACGACATATCCAAGGCACACCATATAAAGGGTAATAAACTTATACCAATCATCTAAACATATGTATAATAAAAAATATACTTAAGAACAATAGATCTAGTAGTACATAAATAATAAGCATGATAATGGACAACCAAACAATGTAAGTAAAGATACATCATCATAAATATAAAATCCATTATAAAGACACAATATTTATAATCTTTTTTATTTAATTACACTTTCTCTCTTACAACCTCTCAAGTTTCAATCTCTATGAGCTCATGACTTAAAGGGTGAATTGAAAAAGGGGTGGACAAACTAATGATTCTTCATGGGACACATTATTATTTATTTATCATTATTATATCCATTCTAGTTTCCCCATTGTTATGACCTCATCTTTTTATGATCTATTATTATTATTATTATTATTATTATTATTATTATTATTATTGTTGTTGTTGTTGTTGTTGTTGTTGTTGTTGTTGTTGTTGTTGTTGTTGTTGTTGTTGTTGTTGTTGTTGTTGTTGTTGTTGTTGTTGTTGTTGTTGTTGTTGTTGTTGTTGTTGTTATTATTATTATTATTATTATTATTATTATTATTATTATTATTATTATTATTATTATTGATAATGTTACATGACTATTTATTATTTATTTAACTTAAGTTAGATTATATGGTTGGATTCGATGCAATGATAGTTAGATTGCATGTTGATGACATGCCAGGTTTAATTTTGTACTTGATGATTTTTATAGATTATTGCTATATTTTATATTTTATATTTTATATTTTAATATAATTATGTAATTATTTATTGAGTATTTGATCAGGTATTATTGATGTAATTCTTTGGTTATAGGTACCATCTTATGAGCTAGGCTAATGATGACAATAGTATATTGGGGTACCAAAGTGAATTTTGAGTAGTCATACAAGTCTGATAGGTATTCATGATCTTTAGTTATATTCCCCATAATTGGACATATCAATTGAATCATTTGTTATGTCATTGTCTCAACTTTGTACCTTGTCACATATCATTTGTGTACTATTTTTTAATGCTATGATTGATTGTCACATATTGGCTAGGAGTCATTTTGTTTTCTATTATGATCTTGTTGTGGCACACAAAAAACTCCTTCCACCTCCATAAATAAATCACCCCTCCTATGTGAACTCTGCTTGATTAGACCTAGCATGCCTACTTGGAATTTACTTTCTTACTTATATATGGATTTCTTAAAGATCTACCTGGACCTGCCCATGACACCTCCCCCTTGGACTATTACCTAAACTAATTGTTTTAGATTAAGGTAAAAATAGGTTTTGAAGGGACCCCGAAACCCTTTAACAGATTAAAAAGATAGAGCAATTACAAGCACCAGGATAAGCAATCCTTAAACCTACTAAAAAGTAGTAACAAAATCAAGTAATACAAGGACAACAATGTTATCCAATTTATATGTATCCCCCTAATAATCCAAATAAAGATTTTCTATCTATTTTTAGGGGTAAAATCCAGAATAGTTGCCTGCCTGCCATTAGCAATATTTTGCATACTTTCAAGCTCTCTATTTTTCTTAGTTGATCTTCTTCCCAGTCTATCTGGAGAGCCTACATCTAGTTTCACCTTTAAATATTGTTCATCTCCTTTTCCAAATTTATCCATAGAAGAAGCAAGATGTTTCGCCTTCATTTACTGGTCTTTTTTGCTGCTTCTAGTTTCTACCCCCTTAGTAATTGTCTTTTTTATCAGCCCTTTTCTTTGGTTTAGAAAAATCTTTAAGTTTTCTCCATTATCATTTACAGTAAGCTCCGTCAAAGGGAAATCATTCTCAGCCTGAATCTCCCTAGACTGAGATAAAAGAGAATCTCCCTCCTCTAATTTATTTCCAGCTACAGCTAAGAATTTTCCTTCTTCTAGCTCTATTTTGTCCTCTACATCTCTCCATCAGTCTTCAATCTTTTGATAGACAACGATTTGTTTTGATACATCTATCAACTCATCTATTCTTTGTGCAGGATTTATGGTTTCTATTTGCAGCCTATATCCTTTTTTCTCAGATTTATCTTCCTCAATAGCAAACTCTTCATCCACCTTAATTTGTGGAGCTTTGGGAGCTTCAATAGAAAGCTCTTTCTCCACCTCAGCATAAAGAACTTTAGAATCTTCATTATTCTTTAGTTCTTGTCGATTATTTTCTTTGGGTTTCCATACTTTCTTGTGCTTGCACCTTTGTCTTTCTCTCATCCAAAACACTGCTAGGATAATTTTTTCTTTTGTAAGGACAATTTCTAACCCAATGCCCCTATTTTTTACATGCATAGCAAGAGTTGGGCAGATATTCAAATAAAAACCTTTGAGTTTTTTTGCCATGCTTGGAAATTAGATCCACTTTTTCTTGGAGATGATTCAAATCTACCACTTTAACATAAAGTCTGGCACTTTGAAGTTTGGATCTGGTAGCCGTTGCATTATCCAATGCCACAAGTTCACCAAAAGAACTAGCTATACCTTTAAAAATATCCTCATGCCAAAGCTCTAAATGGAGGCCAGGAAGTCTTACCCAAATGGGAGTGTTTAAGAAAAAAGAATCTAAAAGATCCATATTAGGCTCCCATTTTTTAATAGTTAGAGAACATTTGCCAAAAGATCATGGTCCTCCACACATAACCATGTTCATGTTCTCCTTATAGTTGAAGTTAAATAAGAAAAAGCCATTCAACATTGGTTCCATTTCTACCTCTCCTCGAATAACCCATTTCCTTTTAACCATTTTAGTAAGGGATTCTATACCTAGTCTTGCCCCTAAAAATTTACCCACAAGAGTGAATTCCAAAGAAGACATAGAAAAATCTATTAAAGGATCTGGAATAAAGACTTGAAACTCACCTTTCTCCCAACAAGTTTTAGTAATCACCAGTGTTAAAAGAATCTTTCCATTGGGATTCTTGCCAA
>JARHVA010003459.1:1352500-1370000 GCA_037957365.1 Torreya grandis | reverse complement strand
AATGCCTTTTAGGAGAAATGAAATGATCCTTTGAAAATGCAAGTGCCCCTTCAGAAGAATGAAAGTGACCACTTTTCAAATAAAATACCCTTTAGGAGAATTGTAAATGGTCTTTCAAAAAAATTGAAGTGGACCTTTTCTTTACAAAAGATACCCTATGGAAAAATGAAAGTGCCTTTCAGAAAAGTTACAAACATACCCTTCAGAAAATTGAAAGTGCCCTTCATAAAAGTTACAAGGGTCCCTTTTGTCTTGAAGATATCTTTTAGAGAAATTGTAAAGTACCTTCAAAAAATTTATTTCAGACAAAATGTTTGAAACAATTCTTTTCATTAGATTTTTTGAAAAGGTCCCTTTGGAAAGACAAGCATCCTTTAGAATAAAAGTAAGTGTCCACATTCCAAATAAAATGCCCTTCAAGAAAGTTTTAAATGTACCCTTCAAGAATGTGAACATACCCTTCAGAAAAATTTACCTTGGGAAATTTTTTCAAAATAATTCTATTGAATGAAAAGCCTGAAAGAAATACACTTAAGGAAAAAATCCTCAAACAAAAAGTCTAAAAGAATTAGGCAAAGCCTTAGGATAAAAACCTGAAAGAATTCATTGCAAAGGACTTAGCTAAAAGACTAAAGAACAAAGCTTTCAAAAGGAAAACACTTGGGTTTTTTTTATGTAAAAGAATTAAGGATTTGTATAAGAACACTTCTTCCAAATGAAACTTGCATAATAGACTTGGATAAAGGTATAGAATCAGATGTTTTTGTAAAAAGGGGGTGCCCAATTTTGTCTTAAAGGGCCAATTTTGGTCAACACCATGTTAGATCTGTGTTATCTATGTTATTATCTTATTCTCTCATTTATGCTATCATAATAATGGTGAATTAAGGAATTTTTTCATGATATATGTTATTTCATAGCTGTAGATCTAGTTTATGGTCATAGTAAATATGGTTTTAAAAGTGTTTTATTCCTAACAACTAGTATCAAATCCATTGGTTGTGTGTTTTGCTAAAGTGGTAAATCATAGGAAGGATATTAGATTGAGTGGGAGATATGGGAAAAGAGATTATATTTAGACTGGAGAAGTTTTATGGTAATCATTTTGGTTTGTGTAAAATGTAGATGGAGGATTACCTATATCACAAGGAACTACATCTCCCCTTGCAAGGGAAAGTAGAACAACTTGTAAGTATGAGTGATGCAAATTGGTCATTACTTGATAATAAGTCATTAGGATCTATTATTTTATGCCTTTCATCCTCTATTGAATTTAATATTTTTGATGAAAAAAGTACAAAATATCTCATGGATAAAATTGGAAAGTTATATTAGAAACCCTCTACTTTTAATAAAAAAATTCTTATGAGAAAATTGTTTAACATGAAAATGTCTGAGAATGGTTCAATTGCTAATCATCTTAATAATTTTAATATAGTTGTACATATGCTAAATTTATTTGGAATCAAGTTTCATGATGAAGTTAGATTTTTTCTAATATTATGTTCTTTTCCTGATAGTTGGGATAGTTTGGTTATGGTTGTGAGTAATGCAGTCCCTGCCAAGGGAAGCTTGAATTTTGAGGATGTTGTAGGTGTGATCCTTAGCGAGGAGATGTGAAGGAAAATCATCGGTGAATAATATTTAGGCAATGATTTATCCATTTATACTAGAGGGAGGAAAAATGGCAAGATCAAAGGTAACTAAGGAAAGTCAAAAGGTAGATCTAAGTCCTGATCTAGATCCAAGATGATATGCTAGCATTATGGGAAGAATGGAAACTTAAAAAATGATTGTTGGTCACTTTTGAATAAGACTGACAACAAGGAAGAAATTAATGAGGTAAATGTGATATCAAGTAAATCATATCAGGATTCCTTAATTCTTTCTATGGATAGTTTTATTGAGTCTTGGGTTTTAGATTTAGGGGCTTCTTTTCATACCAACCCACATAGGCATTATTTTACTGATTATGTTCAAGAGAATCTAGGACATGTTTATCTTGGTGATGATGAATCATGTGAGATAGTCGGGAAAGGTTGTGTTTAATTTAAAATGTAGAATGGGAACACATTGATCCTTAAGGATGTTAGACACATGCCTATGTTGAGATAGAATTTGGTTTTAGTGGGGTAATTGGGTAGTGAGGGATGTTCAGTATTGTTTACTTTAGATTCTTGGAAATTTACCAAAGGTGATCTTATGATTTCAAGAGGTAAGAAAGTTGGTACTTTATATTTGACTATTAGTGTTGATTCTATTGATTTAGTTGCTACAAATGGAGATACAACTATGTGGTACTACAGGCTCGATCATATGATCCATAAGGGCATAGAGATCTTAAAAGATAAGTTGTATGGATTGAAAGATCTAGATCTAGACTTTTTTTAGAATTGTGTGTATGGGAAACATAAGTGGGTTAAGTTCCTAAAGGTTGGACCCACAAAGAAAGATCATAAGTTAGATATAGTACACTCAGATGTATGGGGAGTAGTTCAGGTATCTTCTATTAGTGGATCTAAGTATTATGTTATTTTTATTGATGATGCAAATAATAAAGTTTGGTTTTATTGCATTAAAAATAAATTTTATGTATTTGAAACTTTTAAGAAGTGGAAAGCCTTGGTTGAGAATGAAACAGGTCTCAAGTTAAAATGTCTTAGATCAGATAATGGAGGTGAGTATTGTAGAAATGCTTTCTTTGATTATTGTTCTAACAATGGAATTTGTAGGCAAAGGATGGTTCTAAGAACTCCACAATAGAATGGGGTATTTGAAAGGATGAATAGAACAATAATGGAATGTGTTAGGAGCATGAGGTTACATACAGAGTTGCATTTATAGTTTTGGGTATAAGTAGTTAGCATGATAGTATATCTGATTAATAGAGGACCTTTTATGCCTTTGGATGGAGGCATTCCTGAACAAACTTGGTCTTGTAAGATTGTTGATTATTCTTTTTTTAGATTCTTTGGATGTGAAGCATTTTATCTCATCAAGAAAGAGGAGAGGACCAAGTTAGAGGATAAATCAGAGAAATACACATTTGTTGGTTATGGTGAGGATGGATTTGGTTTCTATTTATGGAGCATTAAAGATAAAAAATATTTTAGTATAGAGATGTAGTCTTTAATGAAAAAGTCATGCATAAGGATTGGTTACATGAATAGGATTAGGAATAGAAAGAGTACACAGTATTGGATGACATTGCATATGGAAAAGTATCCAAGGATTTAGTTCAGGAACCTTCTACACAAGGATCCCAAACTCCTATGGTAAGAAGGTCTTCTAGGGTAAGAAGAACACCTAAGTATTTTTATCCTTATTTGAATTATTTATTATTTAATGACAATGGAAAATTAGAGTGTTATGAGGAAGCAATGTAGGTATATACCAAGTTGGAGTGGGATCAAGCCATAGATGAGGAGCATAGATCTATCATGGAGAACTAAATGTGGGATTTGGTTAGGCTACCCAAGGGCAAGAGTGCATTTCCAAACAAATAGATCTTCAGGATCAAAGAAGAGGATGAAGGAAAAAAGAGGTATAAGGCCAGGATGGTGGACAAGGGGTTTGCACAAAACTTAGGTATTGATTTTGATGAGATTTTCTCTCTGGATGCAATAATGACTTCTATTAGGACTATTCTTGGTTTAGTTGTAGTTGAATATTTTAACTTAGAATAGTTAGATGTGAAAACTACTTTTCTTCATGGTGATTTAGATGAAGAGTTGTATATAAAGAAACCATAGGGATATGAGGTCAAAGGGAAGGAGAACTATTTGTGAGAACTAAATAAGAGCTTATCTAGCTTGAAACAAGCTCCATGATAATGGTACAAGAAATTTGATTATTTTATGTTAGAACAAGAATATCAAAGGTGTCATTTTGACCATCATGTGTACATCAAATATTTTGTTGATGGTTCCTTTATTATTTTATGCTTGTATGTCGATGACATGTTAGTTATAGGAAAGAAGATACAACATATTCATATGCTCAAGAAATAGCTTAGTGACTCCTTTTCTATGAAGGATTTGGGTGCTAAAAATCAAATCTTTGGTATGAGGATTACTAATGACAAGAAGGAAAGGAAGTTGGTTTTATCCCAATAAAAATATGTGAAGAAAGTCTTGGAAAGGTTTGGTATGCTGGATGTTAAATCTGTTGGTACTCTTTTGGTAGGCCACATTAGATTATCAAAGGAGCAGTGCCCCAAGATGGAAGATAAAAATCTTAGGATGTCCAAGTTACCTTACTCATTGGTAGTTGGTAGCTTGATGTATGTCATGGTTTGTACTAGGCTGAATATTTTTTAGGTAGTGGGAGTTGTGAGTAGGTATATGAGTGATCCAAGTTATGAGCATTGGTAAGCAGTGAAATGGATTCTTAGATATTTGAGAGGAACCATGGATTTTGCATTATGTTATGATGGATAAGATACCACTTTGCGTGGTTATGTAGACTTATATATGGTAGGGGATATTTATAGTAGGATAAGTATGATAGGATATATATTTACTATTTGAGATATAACAGTTAGTTGGATTTCTAAGATACAAAAGGTTATGGCTTTGTCAACCACAAAGGTAGAGTATGTTCCTGCCATAAAGGCAAATAACAAGGAGATAATTTTGTTATAGGAGTTGTTTTAAGAGTTGGGGCATGAGAAGGAATTTGGAAGACTACATAATGATAGTCAGAGTGTTATTCATTTTGTAAAGAACTCTGCTTTCCACTTGAGGACAAAACACATTCAGTTACATTATCACTTCATTGGGATAGCTTTGGAGGAGAACATGGTGAAGTTGGAGAATATTCATACTAGCTAGAATCCTATAAATATAATGACCAAGGTGGTCACATTGGACAAGTTGAGACTATGTTCATATTTGGTTGGCCTTAATGGTCTTGGAGCAGTGATAGATTCTGTTTAGCAGAAATGGTCTCCAAGTGGGAGATTATTGAGTGTATAGCCCTTTGGGGAAATCACATGACCATAGGGAATTATTTTTTGGGCCTAGAGAGTTCCAATGATGTGGGGAGCACAATTTTCCCTACTCCACCTTTTTTGGAACCTTACTCCACATGTGAGGGGACTATTCCTAGTATATTTATAATTTCTATGTTTCCATGTTTTATGGAGTTCGCTATTAGTTGGTTATTTTCCATGTGACTTCCTTGTTTTTAGGGAGCTAGTTGTTTATTATAAAATGTAATGCCTTGTTACAAGGAGATGGTTGTGATCACATGTTGTTGGAAAATATGCCCTTGAATGGTGGAGACCCTTAGTATGCCATGTTCCTTCATGGGAGAGTTTTTGGATGAGCTTGATGAGCTGGAAGTGAGTTATCTTAAGTGGTTGATGCTTATCTTGGATAATCATGATGCATTTTCTCCTCCTTTCATGGATTTTCCTTTATATTCTATATATATAGGGTGTGGTGTGGCCTTTAGAGGTTGATGTATTGTTTGCAAGGTGTGGCTTTGAGGATCAGAGTCAAAGTGAAAATGTTTTTCAAAGTGTAAGTGTTCATTATAGGGTGTGGTTTAGAAACTTATGGGATAAAACATTGTGCAGGTGTAGGTAAAAGTGCATCTATTTATGCAGCATTTTCTACAACAGATATTTATATCTCTATGAGAGTTCATTATAGTTTTGGTATTTAGATTACTAATTTATTTTAAAATTTCCATTGGTGGATGTAGCCCATATTGGGCTAACCATGTTTGATCTATGTTATTATCTTGTTCTCACATTTATGCTTTCATAATAATAGTAAATTTTATAAAAATCCAATGTATGCCTTAGGCAATACCTAGGCCCATGGTTTGGTTTAGTATTTGACTTCATATTTTTGCATTATTTCTTTTATCTTTGTTGATAGTTTTTTAAGTCTCTATTGGTGTCTCAGTATTATGTGTATAATTATTACCTCACCTAAGTATCTAGTTACTCAAACCCTCCACCAACATTATGGTTGTGGTGGTAAGGGACATTGATGATTGGGCTCATAGAGATAGTTTTGAGGGGTGTTTTCCCTATATTATTCATTTTTCTCCATTGATGCACTTGAATTCATATGATGGCTTGTCTCTCAACCATATATGTGGACATATGATGTTTGAGTGATGGATTGTGGTGAATTAACCATTTTATGTTGTAGTTCATTTTATTACCTTGTGTAGCTTTATAATATTATTATGACTAAAAAGGAAAATAATGTATATAATGATTTTATTATCAATATTTTAAATATGATTACATAGATCTTGTTTAGTTAGCCAAATTTAATTATTCCCCTTGATATGTAGCATGTTATACTTGATCCCTTTTACGATGTGATATGCACATAGGTTAATATAGTGATATGTTTATTGATTTGATATATGCATGAATTTTGTATAAATTAATATAGGATAAGTAATATCTACTTTGTCTATAACTTTAAATCCATATAAAAGTAAACTAGTATTATTTTATGGTATGCTAAAACATATAGAGGTTTTGCATTTCCTTAATGGAGTTGTGCATGTGTATTTAAATTTCATGATAAATATTATTTGATGGCATTTTCATGGCATGGAATGCCTATTTAACATATGGACTTATCTCTTGGTTATGATAGTAGCATGATGATAGCTAACTATATTGAGAGATATTTTTATTTCAGAACATGTTGGTAATGGGATAGACTCAAGATTAAATCAATAGTCATAGACAACTATATAACCTGATATATGATTAAAGGCATATTTCTTAATGTTATTTTATTATAACATTTTACGAGTTTATGGTTGCATGGTTTATAACCTTAGCTGAAATAAATAATTATACTTGATTTATTCAATTAGTTTTGCCATGATGATATAAGACATCCCTTAATTGTGTCATTGTTACTAAACTCATGGTCTTAACATGTTTATAATCTTGGCTGAAAATAAGATGTAACAAATATATTATGCAAAGTCTCTTGCTGATTTAAGCAATATGTTCTCATTACTATATTATAGCAATGAATGTTTATGGGTCGTAATGTCATTTTAAGTGAGATTAATTCTATTTCTTAAGTAATGAAGTAAGCCAAATTAATGATCTTATGTGGATCGATATTATATATTATGGATTATACCACTAATGATGTTATAGTGATTTAGATATACGACATGCTTTCTAAGAGTCTAGTAATTCAAATGTTTATAATGCAACCCTTGATTAATGAATTTTGGCTATATTGTCATTAATTCTTATATGAGAATAGGTAGTCATTGGTTATATTAGATATGTGTGTGCTTAAAATTAAATCTTATCCTTGTTATTGAATTCTTGGTATGCCTTATATGTGTTCATTAAAGCAATAAATGATCCTAGATTTGGATTAAAGATTTAATAAGCATTAGAAGCCTCAATGATTATACTTGGTTATATGATTAATATTCCACCTTGTCAATGAGTTATTAATTCATAATCCTCCTTAATGAACACACAAGCTAATGTTAGAGACTAATTAAGCAATGAAGTTTTACATGGTCATATGCATGCTAATTAGATGGCATGAATGCTTATGTTTTTATAATAACAGGGTATGCTAACTAAAGGTTAACTAAGAAACATTTAGGTGTAGATCCATATGGTTAGATTATGGGATGGTATTCTTATATCATAATAAGTAATTGTTTTTCCAATGCCAATTGTACACTTTTTCAATATGGGGCTCACATGTGTGATGTAACCCACCTTGAGTTTAGTATATCGTGTCTCATCTAGTTTAATAAGAACAATTATTTCCATGAAGCTACATTTTGTGTGTGTGTGACCTTCATAAATTAAGGGAAACAAAGGTGTAATGTTTCCCAAAGGACCTTGGATCATAGTATGGTGATCAATGGGGGTAGGACAAGGGGTAGTCCTCACTTGGTTATTTTCCAAAAGGTTTAGATCCTTTAGCTTTTATCATGTTGGCTTTAGTAATGGATTAGATATGTCCACTTTTTGATCTCATGATGTGATAAGACTTGCCTGAGTAATTTTGTGAGATGGACCTTTATGTTCAGTCATTTAGACCTTTGTGTTTAGTATTACACTTATATCTTATCTTATTTTGCTTATCTAATAATCAGATAACTAGACATTCTTGGATGTGCTTAACTCTATTCTATATGATCATAGACTTATCCATTTGGGACAATTGGGATGTTGGTTGTGGGTTGATATTACTTCCTATAGAGTTGTGGAGATGCATTTCACTACATTAATTTTTATGCAGTGGGAGATTTTAATGTTCCATTGTGTATTATAAAATATAATTTCAAAAAAAATTGGGGTTGTTTAAAAGTTTTCCTTTTTTGCTTGTGTAACTTCTCTATTCCTTGTGTGTTCCAAATGTTTAGACTACCATATTTTTTTTTCAAACCATGGACCATGTGCATAAATTATATGTTGAAATATATAAATAAAAACCATTAGTTTTCATAAAATATAAAGAGATTGATTGAGCTATAAATAAAAGTATAGTTAAATAAAAAATTAAGGATTATGAGAATAATCTGAGAAGGCTCATCAAGGAAAGTAGAATGAAAATGGAGGAGGTTACTTCTAGCATATGTGCAGTTGTAGCTAACCTTGGAAAATGAGCTAATGAAGAAATAAAATCTCTGGAGGGGCCAAGTAAAAGGACTAGGCAGAGCTCGAGGAAGAAGGCCCAGCAAGAAGCTGCTACATCGGCTGCAATATCTATGTAGGATACAACAATGGTTGGAAATGAGGCTGTGAAGATGATCTTGGAATTAGAAGACTAAGGTCTTCATTGTTGCTATTGTTTTTGTTCTGGTCCTTTCTGTTGGATGTTATAACTGGTTTATAAATTTGGATCTTAGTTTTAAAAACTTATTTTGAGTTTCCAGGTCTCTGTAAAACCTGTGTTCTTTCTTATGGTTTTGGTCTGTGGTTTCAAGTCCCTGTAACCTAATTTTGATACTATTTTACAGTAAGTTTTAGGATTGTTATTCCTATTGGGTGTTATCATTTTATCTTTCTTTCTTTGTTAAAGGGTTTCAGGGTCCCTTCAAAACCTGCTTTTACCTTAATCTAAAACATGTATGTTTACCATATAGTGAGTGACTTCATTCTCTCCTCATGATTGAACAAATTCTTTTGATAAGTTTTAAATAGATTCAATAAAATTAGTGTCACCTCCCTCAAATAATTTATCCTTATCCATGAAAAGGAACGAATAGGATAATAATCTTCATGCCTTATTTTTATTTAATAGGGACATGCATGTTTTAAGTCGGTCATCCTCAACATCAATAATATTAATATATATGTACCATTGATGGATTATTTTCCTTACAAATAAATTTTGGATTAAATTTCAATATTTATCACCTCCCATTAATGAATTAGATGGAACATCACCAAAATCACCATATCTTTTCAAATATTTTTCTATTTTCACATTTCTTGTATTCAACCCTACATATAATAATATTTTTTCAATTGTATGTATGGAATTTTTGGAAGCTTATTGTGGAATCCTATTCCAAAAATACATAATTTATATATAAACTAAATTATCTATCATCACCATAAAATCATTTAAAAGTGTGTATATGTACTATTGAATAAGAATTGGTAATATTGAATCCATTTTTAGATCAATTTCATCTTTGTTAGGAGGGATACCTTATTTAAAACTCAAAATTCCCTTATATCAACCTTTATTTTGACCTTTTTTTTCTCTCTAGGATGAATGCAATAAATAAAACTATGTTGTGTATTTACTCCATGACTCTCATTGTACATGCATTTAAGTGTATTTAAGTCTACAACTAAATTCCACTCAACCTTATATGAACCATAACCTTCAATAGTATTTTTTCCCCCAAATATAATGTAAGGAAATCAATGATATAATTGTGTCTGATAGAAAGCCAACTTTAAGATTTCATAACTTTCATTGTTATTGTTAAAAAAACCAAATCACCAATATGGTTCTCTAATTGTATAGAAAAATAGTTTTTATTAGCAAGATAAATATTTGGATCTAATGCTCTAATAATAAAGGTAATTTAAACTCCCTCAAAGTTATAACTATTTACCAACTTTTAGATGCTCAAATTTGGTCATGAACACTTGATAATGTTAGTTTTGGACCACTTTTACTTTAATTGACTTGAGCGCTTAATCTAGCCCTATTGTTTCACCTTACTCTATCTTAAGTACTTGTATGGACCTATCCATTTATAATTTATTTTTTATGCCTATAAAAAAAAATTAATCACTAAAAATCTCTCAAATCATCTATAAAAACATCTTATATCCTTAATTTCAAATGTTATGCTTCAAGGACAAAGTTGACTAGAATAATACAATACTGGCATATGATATTGTCTTTATGGGTCAATCATGTCTTTAATCCCAATAACAACTCTTTTTCAAATTTAATCCCTCCCATATAGGTTGGACTATATTTTTAAGATAGGTATCATATGATATTACCTATTTGGATTATTATTATAACACATCTAAGTCACACATTCGATCCCTTGGCAATTTCACTATTTGGGCACACTAAACAAAGTGTCCATATTCTTCCCAAATCTTACCATATTCATTTGAATCATCCCTTATCGAAGTCAATATCCTATTTTATCCAAGTTAAAAAAAAATTATCAAGTATTCGAGCCATCTCTAGATGGATACATATAGTTAAATGAGCATTAAGCACTCTAAGTGGGATAACTATGTGGGCTTGATTTCATTCTTTAGAGTATCGTATATGTAGGTAATGATCAATCATCATGAGTTTGATTTTATTCTTATCATTACATTACATGATCCAATTTATTTTGTCAAATATTTAGCTATTGTAAACCCTATTAGGGTTTCAAAATTTAAAATTTTATTTATAGGAAATTTGTACACAACTAAAGGTCAAATTTCTTTACATTCATATTTTGAGTAGGTGTAGGCAACTATGCCCTAATTTTCCTATTTTCCAAAATATAAATATCAACCCATATATAATAATATTGTAATTTGATCCCATCTCATTTGAATCAATCCTAAACTTTATCAGTGAAAATTATAGTTTATGTTGCACACATATAATCAAAGATGAGTGATGATTTCTAACCATATTTTAGTTATGCATAGTCAATATACCAGTATAAAATATGTAATTATTCTAATGTTTTTCATAGTTATATTTTCTAATCTATTGGAGATTCATACATTTATATGCTTTACTTTCATTTGGCTAGTTGCAAGTTGTTTTACAATAATTTCTACCCTTTTATTCATTTTATCTTAATTAGAATTAATACAATAGTTAATTTCAAATAATGATAAAACATATTGGTGAACCCGCATATTTTATTTGAGCATTGATTTAAAAAAATTCTTAGGGTTTAAATAAATTTTGAAGCATCTAAAACTAAAATAAGTTTTTTTTGACCTTAGATCTGATATCTGACACTAAAATAATCTAGTTTTGACCATAGATTTCATAGTTGACACTGTAATCACTTTATTTTGACCGAAGATATTATTTTTGAAACTAAAATCACTTTATTTTAACCTTTTATTTTATCTTAATTCACTAATATCCATACACAAAAAAAAATATTTTTATAAGAATTAAAATTTAATTTTTTATTACTTAATTTTTCAGTCGACAAAGAACCTATGGTTATATTAGATGAGCATTTTTTTATTCAACATTTATTATTTTTAATTAAATATTTTCCTCTAATAATAATTAATATCATTAACATTCATGTAATAAAATTAACTAAATCACATGTTAAGACACAAGCACCATTAATGCATTTTTTTTATAAATTCAAGTACAACATGGGAATAAAAGTAGCATACATATAGGATGATATAATGATTATTATGAACCCTATTTATGGTATTATTATGACCATATAAAATTACAAAGACTATGAATTTAAAACTGATAAGAAAAAAATATTTGATCCTATTGATGCAAAGGAATTTGGGGCATATCTTGATACCCACCCAGATGAAATTAGTTCTTTATTTTTTATAACTTGATAAGAAAAAAATAAACATTCTCATGCTAGCACATATTAAAAAAATTATTCCATTGGTAATATTTATCAACCTCTTGTAAACCCTATAATAGGCATTACTACTACTTCGATTGATGTTATCACTACATCTACACCTTTGGGTTTGGGGGTAACACAAGGCTTTAAATAGGTAGTTATGCCCATACATAATGAAATGAATCATAAAGGATATTTGATAGATATATATATTAAATTATCTACCTTACCTAAAATATGATCCCCTAGTCAAACTATTTTAGTTTTGCATGCTAAGTTGTTGTAATTAGAGAAATATATACTTAAATCTATCCAATCAAATGATTTATAATCCTTGATTCAAAATATATTAGAAAATAATATCACATCATATCCTTTACAAACATGATGTTTATATCCTAAACTTCCATTATATAAAGTTAAAGGATACCGATAACAATATCTTTAATATCTTCATGCAACATGTTTGAATTATGCTTTTTGTGAAAAGTTGTTAACTAAGTTGTTTCTAAGAAGAATAAAGATTTTACCTTGCATTATTTTTATGATTTACCTATCTAATAAATAAAATCATTAAATCCATTACCATATTAGTTTCTTAAGCACTTTTCTATCAAAATTTATGAAAAAAATTCTTATGCACAAATTTCTAAGATTAAGAAAGGAACTAATGGGCCTATGAGTAACTATGCAATTAATTACAAAACCATGATTGCCAAAATTATTAACACTTTATAAGATAATTAATTAAAAGATATATTAAATCAAATATTATTTTCAACTTTTCATGAGTTAATAATTTTCAATAAATTTAGATCATTTGAGGAAATTTTTCATACAATAAGAGAAAGAGAAGTAAAACTTATTAATTTGAACAATCCCAACCATGCACTTGCATCTACTTAAACTTCCATAACGAAGTTTAAAATTAAAACATATTAAAAATATAAGTGAATATATAATAAATCTAGTGAAAATATAATAGTTAATGATATATCTCAACTTTTCAACAAACTTGTTTTATCAAATCAACCAAGAAGGTAATTTTCTAGATTATTGCAACCACCTAATGAGTTTATAAAAAAATTACTTAAGTGAAATCTCATTACTCTACCTCCACCATTATAGTTTGACATGAGTAAAGCTAAAAGTAAATAATTTTATATAAATTAATGTTGTGATTACCATAGATGCAATGGACACTCTACCAGTAAATGTATAAAACTTCAACACCTTAATCAAGATATTATTGATAAAAATGTCTTTGAAATAGTCACTCATACATAGGAAAATAGGCCTCAATAGATTGATAATCCTAAGTTGAAGATTTTTAATGAGTCATTCCTTAACCATGACATAAAAAATTATAATTCATTAATTGATAAATTTGTAATTCATGTACAATTACATTACTACATTAATTGGGTTCCACATAACATTACATACAAGCAACATATAAAAGTGTCAATAAATTAAATGGGAAATAAATAAAAAAACTTTAGGATGCATTGTGTTACCTCTTCAAGTTGGTCCTACTATATTATATATTATTTTTATAGCTATACCATAAAATGGGTTCTTTAACATGATATTAGGATGCCTTTGGTTATATAATATCCATGTTGTACCTTTCAAAGTAATTAAATACTTAAAGTAAATTCATTGTAACCTAGTGATCATAGTTTTAGGAATTAGATATGAGTATCTTATATAATATATGGTACTTCCTCCACCGCATCCACCAAAATAATGCATTGATACATATATTCAATATCAAATAACATTTACAATGGTTCACCTATGCAAATATTTTTATGTATCTAATTTTTAAAAAAAAGTGCAAATGTCTCAAAAGCAACCGATGAAAAAGTAAGAATCATAAAAAAAAGGTGTTAAGATCACAAAAACAACCATCATACATAAAATATTAAAAATTAATGATAAATATAAATCAACATGTTCCAAAAATAGCATAACATTAAGAATAAAATTCTACTAATCCTAATTAGAATTCAAACCATTCTATGTCTCCTAGAGCTACTCCTCTCGTACAAGCTTACATGAGTAGTGATATAGATAGTTTCATTACAAATCTTAATGAATTTTTTGATTCTAGGTCATTCACATCTTGAACTTTTCATCCATGAGAGGTGATATTATAATTTTTTTTACAAATAATTATTATGAATCTTCTTTTAAGGGGATCATTGGTTAACACATTTCAATTTATAAATTTCTAAAAACATTCAAAATTGTACATAGATTCTTGATTATTTCATTTGTTGTTATTCTATTTCTACACATGTGATTGATTTGATAAATCCTCTATCCCTTGGGTTTTATTGAATTTATGGCCTCATGGTTCTTCATTTTACAATTTTGTGATTTGAATGGTCCAAAATAGTTATGTGATATTACCATATTTTCCATTCAACATGTTTTTTTCACATTATGAATACATACAATCTATATTTTCCATCATAAATAGTATCAACCATAAATATTTAACATATAATACAATTATTTTCCTAATCCAATCAATCTTATCTTTTAGTAGTTTTACATAATAATCTTGTCTTGTAGTAGTTTTACACAACCAAATAAAAAAATGAGTAATTAGAGCCTTAATGCATCTATTTTTTTGATATTATACACAATTTTAGTTTACAAAAATTATATTAATCATAAATAATATTAATTTTATCTTATATATTTCTAATACATGCATATTACATACTTTTATAAGTGTACATATAATGAGATGAGAATGTATAATCATTTATTGGCATGTCTATTGTATCCTATTGTCTTGTAGCTACAAAGTCACATTTACAATGGGGGAATCTTACTCATACATAACCATGCCATCATATTCAATTCATAATTACATTGATATGTGTTATATATTGATCATATCCCTTCATTTTCTTATAATTTTGAACACATGGTTTCATTTACTAATTTCTATTGTTCTAGTTTCAAATTCAAAAAGTATAAAAATATTCAAATAACTCAAAAAATACAAAAACATTCAAAATATTTTAAAAATACAAAATCAAACCTAAGCATGGTTATAAATATATTCTAAATCAATTTCAATATGTTATTTATCTCATGATTGGTATATAGTATAATATTTTTATATCACACATACATTTCACTAGTATTTTTGAGTGTTATTCTGGACACAAATTTTATATGGACTTAGATGTTAGACTTGTATTTGCCTAGAGGCCATGCCATGTTGGGGTCATCGTATCCAAAATTTATGTAAATTTATAGGTTTTTCCATTATATATCTAATATACTATTGAGATATATGATTTTTACAAATTTCTTGCTAACATCTCTATCTCATTTTATGTTTATGGATATGTTATTTGCTAGGATATGATCACATTACATATACATGGTGTAGACTATCTTTATAGTTTTATGCTTCATTGATGTTATTAATTTTATATAATATATTATACTTTTCTTGTCTAATATATATGGCTCTTGGTTCTTGTGTGTAATAGTTTCTTGAACATATCTATGAGATCTTTGTTTGGTTTGTGTGACATTTGAACATGTTCATTTATTGTGGACCTTGGCCCTTTGTTTCATGTAACATTTTAATGTGTCCCTTATTTACAATATTAAAAATGTCCTTTACATGCATTAATTGGTATTGTTTATTAAATATTAAATTATGTGAAATTTTAACATGTCCCTTGTATGTGTCCTTTGGACTTATTGTATGACATTATGTTTGTTGTGTTTGTGTGCTTATTGAGTTTATTGAGTTTGATGAGTGGCATGATCCATATCATCCACTGACTATTATGTACACTTTTATTACAACTAATATTATTATCTACATTAATACATTTATCTTGATTTGAAACTTTAGGTCTTGCCTCATATGTCACATACATGCTTTAAATGATACATATCTTACTATAATAGCATACATTTTCACATATGCTATAATATTCAATTATTATGTCTTAGTAGGTATGATATAGTTAACTATTATTTTAAAATGAATAATTTTGAAAACACATTCATCACCTCAAAAGGGGATAATTTTAGTGGGATTTTCACATAAAAATAAGCCCATACGATTAAAAAAAATTAGTTTTAGGTGCACAATACAATTTTAAAGAATTTAGAATAGTTAAAAAAAATTATCATTGGTATAAATTATAGGAATGAATCACATGTTTATACATTTTGGGTGCATATGCACCCTAATTCAAATAAAATTTACAAATTTACATCCACATATAGTTATAGATTTTACATCTATCACATTGAGGCATGATATATATTTATGCCATATTATCTACGTATTCATAGTCATGGTATAAACATGGATTTTATCCATTCTCTTTTTATCATGCATGAAATAACAAATGGAAAAAATGATAATTGAAATTATATGCCATGTGAATTGGATGATTTAGTTAAATTACATGATGCATAACTTGGAGATCAACACCCTCTAACATTATAGCCTATGAATCTATTATGGATTCCAACCCATTTCTATTTTTGGGTTATAAATACCAAAAAAATTAATTAAGGTTTTTATGTACCTTGATGGGTTATATTTTATATGCAAGTTTAAGTCAAATGTGGGATTGATCATCCTTAATTCACCATGGTTCAACAAATAAACCAATCTATTCAAGTTCTTCATGGGAGACACCAATTCTCCAATGATTCTATGAAGCATCATATTCAAGTAAAGTTACAAAAGAAACATCAATTTCACATATACATTTGTATTCCTTCCTTTCTCTATTTTCAAATTTTTCAATTTTCAAATTTCAAGATTTTTGAAATTTCAAGTGACCAAAATGAATACTTCATGAGTTGTTGCAAGGTTTTCTAAGTTAAATTTCCTTGGACAGATAAAGTACCCACTCAAAGGCAAAGTGTGTTGTAAACACTCAAGTATATATTTATTTTTATTCTAATAATTTCATTTATATACTAAAGGGGAGAAAAGGTATATACTCAAATTATGTCATGAATATTTTATAATGTTGTTTTATCCCACTTTTACTTTAATTGATTTGAGAACTTAAACTATCCCTATTTCACCAACTCACTCTATCCTAAGTACTTATATGGACATATATATTTTTAAATTGATATTTTATGCCTAAAAAATGTTATTAATCACTAAAACCCATCTAATCATATCTACATTCATCCCAAATCCTTAATTTCATACATTGACCTTTAAGGATAGAGTTAATCAAAATGGTATAAGACCAATAGTTTATATTTTCCTTATGGATTGGTCATGTATTTCATCCCAAAAAATAGGTATTTTTCAAGTAAATTCCTCATTTACATGTTGTTCAATATTTTTAGAATAGGTAGTGTGAGGTATTATCCATTTAGATTACTATAAAAGTGCATCTAA
>JARHVA010003459.1:452500-607500 GCA_037957365.1 Torreya grandis | reverse complement strand
TGTCATTTGATTGATTATTATGATATGGAATAGGGTGGGTTAAGAAAATTAGTGTTTTTTTTTTGGATCAACTAATTCATTCAAATAAATTATTTTTCCATCTACTTGAACTTGATTGTTGTCAATGATATTTTATGTATACACTATATATTTTTAACTTTAATCACTTTGATGATGGTTTCTCTTTTAAGGGATTATCCACACATCAATCTCCATAAATGCATGCCTTAAAGGGTAAACCAATAATGGGGTGGGATTGGATCATGGTACTTTTTGAGATATGTTTGCATAATATTTAGTCATACCTTCATTACTATTAGTCTAACTTCCTCTAAGTCTCTTTCCATCTTACCTATTTGTCTCCTTTCCATTCAATCTTGATAGCCACCTTATATTACTAATATATTGGCCATAAAAATACAATATGTTTCATAATTATCTTTCCATGTACCATATCAACATGGTTGATATAATTTTGAGTTTCTCTTTTGTCATTTTTATTGTATCATCTTGTCTAATACAATATTATGTTAGCCAACATCTTTCTAACTATATTATCCTAGCCAATACTATCAATTTAGAGTTTAGGGTTAGTTATGGGTGTTGGAGTCACATATATAGGGGTCATATTACATGTTAAACCATATAGCACACTAATATACTCTACTTAACTCACATTATGTTCTTAAGTACTAAAATAAGGAGTAATAGGTTTAGAATCTTATCCCATATGTCTAGTATTATTTATGGTCATAAAATTGTAATATGAGGCATCACACTGAGGAGGCATCCTAGTATTTGGATTCCACAAATAAATATATATAGGTATTATTTACTAAACAAAATAACATGGTCCAATCATAAGATCAAACACATATACCATAGACATTGCTCATGTCATGCATAAAGAAAGAGAAAAAGTGAATGGATACAAAAGTGTACCACTAATACTATATTAACACTACACAAAGATAAATACTAAAATATACAATAAATTTATTCCTTTCTCTTCTCTATTTTGATTCAATTTTGAAAGTAATGGATAGCCTTACTTTTATAGAGATGTAAGGCCTCATTAATATAGGTGGTTACATCAATACATGTAGTTACATTAATGTAAGTGGTTATATAATTAAAATTTATATACATATAATATTTTTTACTTTTATCATTTACTGACACTTTCTCTTATGGTAACCCATCAAGCCTAAGCTCCCTGAGTGCATGCCTTAAATGGTGTATTAGGAAGGGGTGGGTATGGATTTGGTGCTTTATAAGAGACGTTGTTATCTACATATTATTCTTATATCAATTTTAACTTCATAAAAATTGATTCCATACTTACCTAATTCAATCCTATCCCATCCAACTATACCAGTGCCTATATTTTCTATTACATCAACTTGGTCAATATTGATTTTTGAACCTTATTTTCCATTTGTTCACCTTTCCCTAGAAACTATGTTATGGTTGTTTTCAAACTACTTAGTGATTATCATGTAGGGTTATTCAGTGTTGTATTTACAAACATCATGGTGTGTTTAAAATTCCTTGTCAAATCTCCTCTTAATGTGTTGATTATGGACCTTAGGAATTTTGTCAAACACTTATCTCACAAAGTCTAAACTTGTTGTAATTTTCTAATTATTTTAAAATTATGCAACTTAACTAGATATGTAATAGAAATGAAATGCAAGATATTTTATATTTTTTTAATTGAAATAAATGATTTAAAATTATGCAAATCTTCACCTACAATTGCAAGACAATTTGACAAATAGTTTGCATACTAACTCCAAATTGAGACAATGACATTACAACTTTAGCATATCGTTAAACATATGGTGTGAATCTTTAGTTTGATCTTATTGCCAATAATTATTAAAAATTAATTGAAGTCTAATCACCCTTAAATATAATTAAAAAATATTCTTTTTGCCTAAAATGAATGCAACTACAACCAACTATAAGGTAGTGGCTTAACAATGTTTTGATGCCTAGATTGTAATGATACATAGCAAGAATAGAGGAAACTACAAATGGCTATGGTGGATGATGAATAATAGAAATAATAAGTCCATTTATATTGATTTATAACTCATCCCAATTGGTCCTCAATGTAATCACCTACACTCTTCAATAATAGATGATCCTCTTTATATCAAATATAATTTAATTGAGCACATCAATGACCAAATCATCCCTTCCTTCAAGACTATGACTCTAGATGATGATACCAAAAGGGGGGGATATGATTTTCAAGTGAGAAGCCACACAAAAATCACCAATAAAGGGCTAAAATCATTTAATAATTTCCATAATTTTTACCATGAAATGTGATTTGAACATGTATAAGATGAGACAATGCAAGATGCAATCTGATTTTAACTTCTAATGTTCTCCAAAAATGTTCACCAAACTTCCCTAAAGAGAGAAATCAAGTACCCTTATGAAATAAATGAATTTATGAGGTTAGGAAAGTGTAAATATAAATATGTGTATGCAGATAGAACTCCTCTAATGATTGAAATTATCTTCAATGATTTGCATTATGAAATCCAAATAGGAAGACTGAAGTATCTCCCTCAAATATCTAACTAGGGTCGATATTTCATAACCAAAATTGGCACTCTAGAGTATTAAAACCATTGAGAAACTTGATAAGCATCCAAGCTCACCAAAATAGTAAAATATGTCAACAACTCAATATACCCCAAATGCCCAGCCAAGCTCCCTTTTTAAAGAATTCACAATCACTTCCAAGAAGTTTCTAGAATTTATTATTATTTTATTCATTGACTTTATGATTTATTATTTTATTTAGTCACTTTATTAATTTAATTAAATATAAATTTACCTTATGATTTTAATTTATTTTTATAACTTTATAAATAATTAAATTAATCAATTTAATATATTTTGAGAAGGGGACATTACAGTCCTTTCTTCCTAAAATTTCTTATCCTCAAGAAATTATAGATTGGGATGTTGAATAATCTACTCTCCTTCCCATATGGAATCCTACACTAGTAAGTCCTTCCATCTCACCAAATACTCAATCACCTAACTCTTCAATCTCCTCTCTCGTGTATCAATAATCTCCTTAGGAATTAAAACCAAATGTCCCTCCTTGTCCTATGGTGGAAAATCTATAGAATAAGTAACCCACTGACCCAGTACCTTTTCAAGGTAGAAATTATGAAATAAATTATGAATTTTGCTACTCTTAGGTAGATCTAACTCATAGGCTACCTCCATAACTTGCTTGATAATATTGTATGGTCTATAAAATCTAGGCTTGAGCTTTTTTGCTTCACTCTTCTTCAAAGTAGACTATCTATATGGATGTAAACAAAGGTATACCAAGTCTTTGACCTCAAAGCTACACTTAACTTGATGTCTATCATCATAAACCTTCTTCTAATTCTGAGCCACATTAATATTTTCCCTAAGGACTCTCAATATATCCTAACTCTCCTAAATGCAATCCTTAGCTTTGGGAGCCCTACTCTCACCAAAAGCTAAATCCATAAAAGATAGTGCATCATATCCACATAGTACCTTGAATGGTGACATCTCAATGACATGTGATGAGTGGTATTATAGAAATACTTCCCTAAATATAACCACTTTATCTATGTCTACTATTATCCTGAGATGTAATGGTGTAAGTACCCCTCAATCCATTTATTCACTATCTCTATTTATCCATCTGTCTGAGGGTGATAGCTTATGCTAGGTGTTAAATACATACCTTACAATTTGAATAACTCCCACCAAAAGGCACTCATGAATCTACTATCCTTGTCACTAAAAATGAACCTTAGCAACCTAAGCAATCTAAAAATCTCTCTAAAGAATAACTCTACCACCTATTATGCCCTGTACTCAATGGGAATAATGAAAAAGTGAGCATACTTCATCAACCTATCCACCATCACATAGATGTAATATCTCTCATGAACCTTGGGTAAACCCATGAGTATTTCCATGACCTACCTATAAGTCTTATAATAGTCCTAGTGCCCTGCTAAAGGAGTATCATGTGAAGCCTATAATATCCTCTCCTTCAATTGTGACTCTAGTATCAAAAATATCCTATCTTTATAGTAGATCACATCATCTACTACCCTATACATATCATCTTATACCAATCCATCCATCAAATCACAAGCAAACTTATTCTTTGAGTACTCAACCAATAAGAGAGACTTCTAATCAATGAAAATATCTAAGAGTGAGCAATCCATGGGTCTCCTAAAAAGGGCATCAACAATAACATTCTTCTTCCCCTTTATGTATTCAATATCAAAGTCATATGACTGTATCTTACTGACCCATTTCTATTATCTCTTATTCAAATCCTTTTGCTCTAAGAAATACTTAAGGCTATTATGATCTGTCCTCACCATGAACTTTCCTCCAACCAAGTACTACCTAAACTTTGCCAATGCATACATGATGGCAAGCATCTAATTATCATAAATGGAGCAAAGTCTTTCAATTCCTCTCAACTTATGGCTCTCAAAATAAATGGGATACCTATTTTACATCAAAACTACTCCAATGCCTTCACCCAAGGCATCACACTCTAATACAAATGGTTGGGTGAAGTCAGGAAGTGCTAATATAAAACAATGACTCATAACCTCCTTGAGTTTATCAAAATCTCATTGTGCCTCATCTATCCATCTAAAAGCACCCTTTTTGGTGAGAGCTATCAAATGTGATCCCAACTATGAAAAACCACTCACAAACCACCTATAGTAGTTACATAACCTGAATAATCCTTTCAACACTATAAGTGTCCTAGGAGTAGGCCAATCAATTATTGCCTATATCTTCTCCCGATGTACCTATAACCCTTTTGCATTGATCACATGACCCAAGTACAAGATCTCCTTAAGGACAAACTCACACTTTGAGGCCTTAGCATACAACAACTATTCTTCCATAATAGACAAGATCTCATCCACATGCTACAAGTGATCCTTTGACATCTTGCTATAAATATGTAATCCATCAAATAATATGAATAGGAACTTATGAAACTATTTCTTGAAAATGTGATTCATGTAAGAATAAAATGTGGTAGGTGCATTAGTAAACCCAAATGTCATGAATCAAAAATCATAGTGTTCATAGTGGCATCAAAAAGATATCTTGTGTATATCCTATTCTCAAACTCTAGTCTGATGGTACCCTAAATGCAAATCAATTTTGGAAAAATAAACTACACTATGAAGCTCATCCAATAGCTCATCAATCTTGGGTACTGGGTACCTATTCTTAATTTTCTTCTTGTTGAGGTCTTGATAACTAATGCACATCCTCAATGTCCCATCCTTTTTCTTCACCAAAACCACTAAAGAAGCAAAGGGACTAGAGCTCAATTGAATGTGTCCCATCTCAAGCAATTCATTAATTTCTTTCTCAATCTCATCCTTGAATTTCTTAGGATGATGATAAGGGGTAATGATAATTAGATTGGCCCCTTCCTCAAACTCAATAGTGTGCTCAAATCCTCTATCTGGTGGCCTCCCTGATGGAATATCCTTAAACACTTTACCATACTTCCCCATGAGATCATGTATGTCAATGTGATATGGCTGATCTGAATCTAGAGTCTCCTTAGTAGTGATCAAACATTTTGCTACCCATGCCACATCTATATGATGAAACATACTCTCAATTATTTTGGCTGACACGACCTTGGGTGCTCTTATAGTGATTCCCCTAAGTACCACTTATTTCTCATCTACTATTATAAACTTAAGTTCCATGGTTTATAAGTTCTGAAAGTACTTCTCTAATGAGTGTAACCACTATATCCCAAATATGGCACTAGTGTCTCCCAACTGCACCACATAAAAATCATCTACCATTGTATAATTTCCCAAAGTAATAGATAACTATAAAACTCTCCATGTGCATGTCATATTGTAACCATTTACCACCATGACAATGAAACCCTCAAAGTCCTCTATAGGTATCCCTTTCTTCACCACTAAGGATAAATCACTAAAGTTATGGGTTTCCCCACTATCAACCAACACTATGATGCACTACTCTTGCGTTGCCCCCTAACTTTGAAGGAATTAAACCTTGGAGTGCTTGAAATAGTAGCAATGGTGCCACCCTATCCATCCTATTCTTTCCTTGGGGACTGCTCCTCATCTAAACTAATATGCTCATCACCATGTTCAACTTCATCAACCTCATCCTCTGATATGACCTTAATGAAATGAACCTTCCCCTTTCCCAAGAAACAATGTTTGGGCTCCCACTTTTCCTTAAAATGATAATATATACCTTTATCCTTACACTCTTTGAAAAATTCCTCATTATTCTTGTTCTTCTTATTATCATCCTTAAAGAAAAGTTTCTTTCCTTTATCTTCTAAAGAGGATGAATTGTGGGAGGGGTATTTGCTCTTCTAGTTACTTGAGAACTTATTCCTCTGATTGCTAGGCTTCATGTCTCTATCCTTCTTAATTGCCTCTTATAGTGAAGAAGGGTTGATATCCTTAACCAAACCTCTCAATGGATCCATCAACCCATCCATGAACATGGTCAATAGCTTCCTCTCCAAAAGGTCAGTCACTAAGACAACCAACCTCTGGAAATCAATAGTGTACCTATCCAATGATCCCCACTACTTAAGCTAAGCTAACTCCTTGAAATGGAGTTCTGAATCCTTCACATCAAATATCTTAATTAATTTATCAATGAATTCTACATAAGAGGTAATTTGATTATGACCCATTGTGACTAATCCATGGTACCACCATTTATGTGCTACTCCATCTAGTTGTATATTCATATATTTGATTGCTTTATCCTCAAGCATAAGATGGAAAGCTCCACCTTTTGCATCTAATCACATGCTAAAGTCTTCCATGATCCATCATAGTATGGCAAGCTCAATTTTCCCACCTTTCTTCTAAGATCATGACGTTTCTCTTTGTTACCTCTACTAGGTCTGTGCTTCATCTTGAGGTCTATATAATATTTAAGAGACATTTCATGTTGAAAACCAATAGCTACCCAATCTTGCATGAATTGATCTTTTAGCTATAGTATAGTAAGTTCCTCATTTTCTTCTTGTGGCCTTTCTCTAATAAGGAAAATAGGCATCATAAGTCTTGTCCCCATTTGTGTAGTCCTTTGTCTAAGAGGTCCATTGTTGTTGACGGGATTGTCTTCATTACCATTATTTCCTCAATGATTAACTCCATTATTATTATTATTAAGGTTGAGAAAACTTCTTGTTAATATATCCAATGTTTGTTTTACACCCCACAATGTTTATTGCACATCCTAATTTATTGCTTTTTTTTACCTCTAGATGCTCTGTTAAGAGTCTTTCACTTGGATCTTCTTTCCTTGGACTGCCACTTGTACCTTCACCCATTATGCTAAATGTGTCCACTTCATCCTCCCAATGTGATTATAAAACACTATAAATTATTTCCCCTTCTAGAACCTATGGAAAAGTATGTTTCCTTGTAACACCTTTTATGTAGTGCGGCCCTTTCTTTTCTTCTGTTGCTACATACCTCCCTTATTTGTCACTTATGTGCCCTACAGGATGGTAAGATCAAAGCTCTGATACCACTATAAAATACATTATCAAATTTTCTCTTAATATGTTGATTATGGACCTTAAGAATTTTTTCAAACACTTGTCTCACAAAGTTTGAACTTGCTATTATAATTTTATGATTATTTTACAATGATGCAACTTGACTAGCTGTGCAATAGAAATTAAATACAATATATTTTATATTTTTCCAATGCATATAAATGACTAAAAATGATTCAAATATTCACCTAAAACTAAAATACATTTTGAATTTTTTTTTATACTAACTCCAAATTGAGACAATGACATTACAATTTTGGCATTTCATCAAACATATGGTGTGCATCTTCAATCTGATCTTATTCCCAATAATGATTACAAAGTAATGGAAGTATAATCACCCTTAAATACAATTAAAAAGTATACATTATTTCCTAAAATGAATGCAATTATAGCCAACTTAATAATGTTTTGATGCCTAGATTGTC
The DNA here is from genome assembly GCA_037957365.1 of Torreya grandis. Classification (NCBI taxonomy): domain Eukaryota; kingdom Viridiplantae; phylum Streptophyta; class Pinopsida; order Cupressales; family Taxaceae; genus Torreya; species Torreya grandis. The sequence continues at coordinate 599,427 of JARHVA010003459.1, read as the reverse complement.
ACGATAAAATGCAAGAATAAAGGAACCTAGAAATGGCTGCAGTGGATGATGAATATCAGCAATAATAAGTCCACTAATTTTGCTTCATAACTCATCCCAATTGGTCCTCAATGGTAGTGCCCACATTCTTCAATGATATCCAACCCTCTTCCTATCAAATGAAATTTAATTGAGCACCTCAATGGCTAAATCATCCCTTTCTTCAAGGCTACAACTCTAGATGATGATGCAAAAAGGGGGGCTACAATTTGTAAGTGATAAACCACAAAAATATTTCTAATAAAGGGCTATGATCCTTTAATAACTGGCATGAATTTTACCATGAAATGTGATTTGCCTAAACATGGTGAAGATGAGACAATGTAAGATGCAATCTAATTTTGACATCCAATGTTCACCAAACCTCCCTAAAAAGAGTGCTCAAGTAACCTTATGAAATCAATGCATGTATGAGGCTAGGAAAGTGAAAATATGAATATGTGTATGCAGATAAAACTCCTCTAATGACTGAAATTATCTTCAATGATTTTCACTATGAAATCCAAATAGGAAGATTGAATTATCTCCCTCAAATATCTAACTAGGGTTGATATTTCAAAATCAAAATTGGCACTCTAGAGTATTCAAACCCTTGAGAAACTTGTTAAGCATCCAAGCTCACCAAAATAGTAGAAGATGTCAACAACTCAAGATACCCTAAATGCCAGCCAAGCTCCATTTTTAAAGAATTCACAATCACTTCCAGGAAGATTCTAGAATTTATTATTATTATATTCATTAAGTGACTTTATTATTTTATTTAGTCACTTTATTAATTTAATTACATATAAATTTAACTTATGATTTTAATTTATTTTGATAAATTTATAAATAATTAAATTAATCAATTTAATCTATTTTGAGAAGGGGACATTATAGTGTGAGGGGTTTGCACTAATACTTATAGCCATAATATAGCACTAAACATGGAATTAAACATCTACATACCTCATGGTATATAAACAACAACTATAATTCCATTTTTATTAAATCTTATAAAACCAAACATCTATTTAGTTTTGTGGTGCACCTAAGAGGAACATATCACCCAGGTAAATTACTCTTATCATACTCTCATAACCAAGGTTAGTGGGATACATGCATGATTTAGCCTTTATTTTTTGATATAAATTATTAGGCTGAAACTAATTAATTAATTATTAACTATATTTAAGATCCCATAATATCAATCAAATAAATTTAGTATATCTACATGATCTTATTTTAAAATATATAATTAATAAAGATAGATTTAATTTTTCTACTTGAATTTATTTATTGTATTATATAATACATCATCTAGTCTCAATATAATTATGTGTTATGTTTTAACTACATAAAAAAAACATTGGTATAATTATAGTGTGTGTAGACTACATCAACTAGCTCAATATAGACCCCTATGTTTGCATCCTTGATTCCATTGACTAGTTTGATACAGTCTAACTATTTATCATTATACAACCAACTATATTGAACATATCAAAATAATTTGTTAGAATTAGGCATTTAATTTCCTAAATACATAAAAATATATTTGTACTTGTTACATGTCTGCATTGACTAACTTGATATAGTTTATTAATTTTTAGCCTTTTCCTTCTAGACTACATCAACTGACTTGAGATAGTTTATTTCCTATTACATGTAGCTTCTTTATACCATACTACATCATCCAACCAAATATAATATGATATTACCTAGTTTTTAGGCTATTACATTGACCAGATCGATATAGCCAGTCTTGCCCACCCACTAGCACCATTGTATTGTATCGACCAACCCGATACTATCTTTTTTGACATACTCAAAAATTGACTACATCAACCAGAACCAATATTGTTTTATTTTTATAATCTATCTTATACCCATATTTTACATTATGATGTCACTTATTAGGATCTTCATTGCTAGCCTTATCCCTTAGATATTACATGGATTTTTATTTTCTACCTAATTTGTCCACCACTACAAATAACACTTCATTGTGTAAATAATCCTAAAATCCATCTAGTTTTATTGCATTTAATAAGCTTGAAATAATCTAAAATGATGATCTAGATAATTCATACATCTTTATAAACCTTTATGATAATACCATTTAAACATCTAACAAGAATGGTAGCTTATTCAAGCTTCCTTCTTCCTCTACCATGGTTGGGAAACCAACAGCAATGTTGGGAATCTTCTTCCTAATACTAATGTTAATAATCTTAAGCCTAAAAACTCTAATCAAAACACACCTATTGATACAACTAATTTCCTTTCATAAATGGTTTAAAATATAAATGTTATGCAAACATATAATATTTCCCAAATGCTCCAAATGTAAAAATCACAATTTTAAAATGGATAGCTATCCTCAAGTTGTCATGTCTCAACAAAATTAGTCTTAGAGATGCCAATGAGAACATCAACCTCAACCACATATGCATATAAAAATGCTTCAACATCTTCAAAATGAACCTTTATGTTCTTTAATCATGTCCATAGACATTGGAAACATCTCTCCAATCATAATATATGATGGGACTAAAGATCATGTTATCTTCCATAAATATTTTGGTAATGTCTATAAGGAATGGGTCCAAACTAAAACCTTTTCTACTACCAAACTTCTATCAAACTCCTTCACAGGAGTTGTGTTAGAGTGGTATAGCCAACTTCCTAGCCATTCCATTTCAAAACTAAAGGATTTAGTCAATTATCTAGTAAGAACTTTAAACGTAATGATCTTCCTAAAAATAGATTTAGCCACTTCATCAATTCTAAAAAAAATCCTAATGGATTTATCCACACTTCCATTAAACAATGGAAGTATCTAGCTCACATTGTTGACCATAACATGAATGATGATAACCTCTTCAAACTCTTTTTAACTGACCTTAAATCCCCTCTTTAATAAAAGGTTAGTATCTTCTCTCCAAAAACCTTAGAAAAGGCTTTTGATCAAGCAAAAAGGCAAGATTTCCTTATGGCTCAATTTGAACCCTCTCATAATCTTAAAAATGCATCTTTCCAAACTTAAACCAATGTAATCACCATTAAAAATCCTCAATATAAGCCTCTTCAACCAAAATTAGGAGCAACCAACTAAACATCTAGTGAGTTGGAAATGATTTTTTTTTTAATCCTCATCTAAACCTTTAGACCATACTTCCATTACTCCACCATGTTCTAACCCAATTTTTTTTTTAATTTCACACTAAAATTATTCATTATCATGAAACATGTCATGTCCTTAAAAAATTTGTAGTTTCCTTCATTTTAGAAAAGACTTTGACCATAATTATATGATCAAGGTTCACCATAATGAATATATAAAAGATTCTCAACAAAAGTGAACCTTCAATTCCAAACCTACAAATCAAAAGTCTCAAAATTATTCTCAATCCTTAGATTCCAATACACAACATTCATGTAGATTATATTTTATGATTATATAAACCTCAGTGTTGTATAAATGGTAAACTTAGACCTTAGATATTCCTATCAGTTCTATACCTTTCCCATTTCTACATGTCTCACATCTGCTCTATATAGTGCTCTTTGGCTTATATCTCTTAGTGTTACCAATCTTATGTTGATGACCTAGGTCTTCTATCTTGCCCAGAATGCTCAAAATGTACTTATATTACATCTATATAAGTTCATAAATTGTTCCTAATTTTATACTCCTTGGACACTAACGTCCAAGACATATAATAGCATTGATGCTAATGTCCTAACCCAACACAAGTGTCCAATACCCTAAATTCATCCAATTTGAAAATAAAATGTATCCTAATGGTCAAACTAAGTGATTTAATTCAATTTATTACTCCAAAGGGATTGATATAAATACAGGATCAACCCTTATTCATCCTTCACCAAGTATTAAAAAAAAGAATTTAAAGATCATTCAATTGAACAAAGATTCCCTATTTATTCCTATTTCCATAACATTCATAGGAATTGCACATCTACATATCTGAAGAACTAAAGGAGAATCCTAAGATTTTGATTTTCTAAGTTACAATATACGTTAGTATTATACTTTTTTTACACATATTGTATAGTCACACATAAGCCAACACATAGGGGATAGTTACATGAGTCTAAGGCCCTATTATAGCATATTGGATAAGTAGATAACACTCTATGATAGTGGCATTTTTGGGGTTAGATTAACACCATGTACTTGATAACCCATTTCCCCCAAAGTTCACTATGAAGATAAAAAGATAGGGTTTTACCATTCATAAGGAGTGACCTTCCATAACCTAGATTTAAATGCACCAGAGTGAACACTAAGTAAAACCCAAAAGAATATAGTGATCTCATCCTATTTCAATAGATATTTTATATAGGACACTAGTTTAAAAACTAGATAGTAGTACTGACACAACCATCCCAGGTTGATATTATTGTTTAGAGATCCGTAAGCATTAGAGCTAAGATTTAATGAATGTTAAAGAGTTTACTTCTACCTTTATTTCTACCTCTTCTAGATCTAAAACTAAATTAACACTAAAACAAGCTAAATACATCACTTATTTGTCATTTCTATATCTAGTGTAGTTTTAATTTCCATATTTAGACTATCTCAACATAGTAAATTTAGTGTATGCTTATATCCGAGTTTAACATCTAATTAGTTTTAAATATATTTGATTATCACCATTGTGCCATTTAATTTATATATACCCCTTTAATAGTATTCTAAGGACAACTCCAATAACTTTATATTCCATTTTAGGGTTGAACATTTAGTGAACCCAATATTTGAACATCAAACCCTAGGTCACTCATGGTTTTTTAATTTTTCTATTAGTACTCCCTTATTTTTATAAATTTCCAATCATGTTTTCCATGGATATTCATATTAAGTATTTCATGGTGTAATACCTTATAGTATTTATTAATAATTATATCTCATGCTTAATTAGATCATTTTGATCTATAAGGGATTCAACCCTATATTCCTACAGACTCATCTTTGTTATAATGTTTATAATCAAAGGGTTTTAAATAACAAGAAACACTTGATATCTCTTCAAAATTCCTTTTGTAATGCCAAATAACCAAAATCTAAGGGATATGATGTTATTGACCAATTGAGTAATACACATGCAAAAATTTATATCCTTAAGGTCCTAAAGTAATCCAATGTCTATAATGATATCTTATATGAGGAATTACATGAGACATAAGTTATAATATATATTGAGCCTACTTATTTTAAAGATATCTTAAAATATATCGATAACTATAACAAACTCATCACTTTTGATCCAATAGATTTACCATCTGAAGATATTATTTACCAGAATTTGCCTTTGTTCATACAAGTGACAATACAAATTAAATGTATCAAAAGAGTTCTCATTGATAATGGATCAAACATAAATATTTATAGAAACCAAATTCTAACCACCTTGGAGGTTAACCAAAATCTTACGTAAAACATAATTATGTAAATAAAAAGGTTTGATAGTTCACAAAACCCTTTGATTAGTCAGATTACATTGAATATTACCATAGTTCCCCATATATTTCCTTATTTATACCAAATTATGATAAATAATTTGAACTATAACATTCTATTGAGATGGTCTTAGATACATAAAATGTATGCGGTTCCATTTATAGTGTACACATGCTTAAAATTTTATCATCAAATAATCCTTTACACATGTCCAATAGATCCTAATCCCTTCAAAAACTATTAAATGATCCAAAAAAGATAATATTAAACCAAAATACTTTAAATATGAGTTAAAAATAGACACACTCATACAAGAACCTAATCAGACTATGTTATCCAAGTTATCAAAAAGACAATTTACATGTTTACCCGAGTCCCTAATTATTGGCTTCATTACTCTAATGGTAAATAAAGTACAAGCTTATATATCTCTGTCATACTATTGAGGTTGATATGAGTTGACCTTAACCCAAAGGATATTTTAAAATGTTTATTGTCATTATCATTAGGGACCTATCCATTTTATGAACCATTTCTTTAATTTGAAGCATAAGATCCAACATCTTATTGATGACCAAAAGCTTACATTTGAGGATCCTCTCAAGGAATTTGGTTCACAACCACCCAAAAATTATCCATTCCAACTAGATTTAATGATTATATTATACATTGGTTTTGATTATTCTTGGCATAATCATATTGTTCCTACACAAACAAAAACCATTTTCCATATAAAACATTTTTAACAGCTTGGTTTTGATCTACAAGACTTGTAAAATAAGTTCACTTAGAAAGACTCCTTGGGAAACATAATAATACCAATTATTTTTGGTCCTAAAGTAATTTAAACATGGGTTTGGGTTATTACTACCACATTTCCATATGCATTTACACTAGGAACTCTTTGTCTATACCAAATGGAATCAAAAATTGATCCAAATCAGCAAGGTGTTTCCTTTCCTCATAAAGGAAAATTAATACATATTTCAAATGATAGAATTACTTATTCTACTACACATGAAAAACATGAGTATGAAAATGCTATGTACCTTTTAACCTATCCAATCATGATGCAAATAATGTAAAAGATCCAAATTAAGGTCGTAAGGTTCACAATGGGGAGATATCTATGAACATCCATTAGATAACATCATAGGATGATATTTCCTCTTCAAATATTACAAAAATACCAAAAAATCAAAACATCCAAAAATACTTTAAATACTTACATGTTCTATTGGTTCTTTTTAGTATGTGTTAGTTCCATATTAAATATATGATACATTCCTATTTCATATGTTAGGATTTCCCTATACTCAAGTCATATAGACATTGATGGCATTCTCTTCTTTGATATTGATACACATAGTTTATATGATTTGATCATCATTATACATTATCATGTTTGAGCTTACATATGTACTTACACATGCATATTATCAAAGATTATATCTTGCATAGGGTACTTGATATGATATACACTTGACATGATGTTTTAGATTAGAGGAAAAAGCAGGTTTTGAAGGGGCCCCGAAACCCTATAACAAAGAGCGAAAAAAAGAACAGTTTAAGCCCACAGGCAACGCCTTAAAAACACTACAGAGAGGTAGTAAAAATAGAACAAGAATGGTCTAGAAACCATAGAGATACAGCCGATCAAAACCCAAAAAACAAAAGTCTGGTAGAACAACAAATAGAATCTTGCAAAATAAAACCAGAGATCAGTACCAAATTCTTAATCGACTAAAAGGACCAGATTATTCATCCAGTTCCAGAATCAAGTTCATGGCTTCTTTTTCTTTCAAAGCAATTTCCTAGGTGAAAGCCTCCAGTAGAGCTCCTTTGTGTGTGTCTTTCTTTCTGGAACTTTGCCTTGTCCTCTTGCAGGGGCCCTCTAGTACTTTCATCTCCTCATTGGCACGTTTTCCAATATTGATAGCAGCTGCACAAATGCTAGATATTACTTCATCCATTTTCTTTCTGTTATCCTTTATAAGCTCCCGAAGGTTGTTTTCATAAACTTTAAGCTTCACAGGGATCTCGCTTAACTGAATTTCCATGTCATATACTTTGTTCCAGGTAGCTTTCAGAGATTCATCCAAAGTTTCCATTTTTTTGTTGAGATCAATGATCTCCCTACACAACCAGGAGTCTAATTGGGAAGAAGACTCAGCTTTACTGTTAACCCAAATCAAAGGAGTATGTATTTCCTCATTCTGTTTCTTCCCTTTCCAGTCCTCAGACTTTTTGTTTGGGCTATTTCTAGCTTCTTCAAAGAAGTCTTCTTGGCTCTTTAGTTCCCGCTCATTGAAACCTTCTTCAATTTCCATCTCCATGTTTTGAATATTTTCCTAGACTGGGATTTCCTTTTCATTCTTTGGTGTTGGGTCCTCTCCAGAATCTTCCTGGACCGTGTCATCCTCCTCATCTTTCTGGTTTTCCTCCTCTTCTGTTCTGGTAACAGAGTCCTCCTCAGTATTTACTTTGTCTTTTTCCAAATCCTCATATCCTTCTTCATCATTACTAGAATTGGTTTCCCAACTCTCTGTTCCCTCTTCTTCCTCTGGTTTTTCCTCCACGGATTCTCCTACTCTCTCCTGACCCCTTTCTCCTACTGCATTCTGTTTATTAAGTATAGGGGTCTTAATATTATCTCTTCGGCTTTCATTTTCATCCTTTTTATTCCCTGTCAACTTGTTTTTCCCCTATTTGGGATACTTTACCAGTGCCCTATTCTTGTAAAAGCCTTCAATGAGCAGGATAAGGCCTTCATGAAGAATAGGGTGCAACTCTTTCTTCTTATGAGCATAAAGGCTTTGAATCAAGGAGTAGCGAAGGTAGGAAGGAAAAGATAAGCTTACCTTATGCCTAAAGTGGTTGAGGAAAACGAAATGGAATTTATGCACTCGTTTACTTCTACCATCCAGAATGAAGTATTCCCTAATACAGCTTAGGACGTCCCTCCAAATCCCTTTTATCTGATCCAGCTCATAAAAATCCCCATTTTTTACCAATTTCTGCTCCTCCTCATCCATTTTGGGGAATTTGCAGAATGCTTCGTTCAATATGCTGGTTTGCTTTGAAAATTTGATTCCTTCCATTGACAACCCTGTAACCTCAGCAAGAAACTCCTTAATTAAATTAACAGTTACACCATGCAGGGTGACCCTGTCGTCAGACCAATTTTTGAAGAAGGCTATCGTGATGTGCGGTTTAGAGCCGTGAAGCCTTTCCATATAACTCGTGACATTTCCTTTCTGCAAAATTCTCCAAACTTGGTGTTTCTCTTTCCAATCTGAACAGCTCTTGGGCTCCTGTTTACGGGGTTCTCCCTTCCTTTCCTGCACCATACTCATTTTCTTCGAGTCCCATTTACTGTGGATATTACCCTGGATCCTGCTATTGTCAAATTGATTGGGACGTCGAGTTTGTTTATGGCTTTTCAGAATCTGCTTCTCCCTCTTGAGGGCCTTGCTTTTTGGTAATTGGGTTTCTTTCCCCATGCTACCACTCCTTCTACTCATTAAGATTTTGATACACACCAATCCTTCCTTCATTCGCATGTGTGGCATCAAGATGAATGATCGCCTTTAAATACACATTCCTTTCTAAGGTTTCATCCCACCTCACTTTATGCCCCTCTCAGACATCACAATTTGCAAGCCAATCTGCAACACCATTGGCCTCACGGTAGGTATGGGTGATTTTTATTTCTTTAAATTTCTTCATAAGGGTTTTCATCTCCTTTACCTTATCCTCTATGGTCCAAGACACTTAATTCTTATTATTAAGGATATTAATAACATTCAAAGAGTCCCCTTCAAGCCACAATTTTGAATATCCCGATTCCATTGCTAATTTAAGGGTTTGTAGAGCAGCTGTTGCTTCAGCTATATGGCAATTAGATATACCAATGGGGATTGCAATAGCATCAATAACCATTCCCACATGGTTTCTCAGGACACCACCACAACCAGCATTACCCGGGTTCCCTTTTGCTGCACCATCAAAATTACCTTTAATCCATTCTTGAGGTGGACTAATCCAAGTCACACCTGATATGGGATTATCATGTTTATCGAAAGTAATGTCCTTCCTCAGGGGATTATCCACATTTAGATTAGAGCTTAGATTTTTTTGAGAAGTAAAATTTTCCTTTAGAGCTCTAATGATGTTCTGGCCAACCACCCATCCAGGGAGCTCTTTGTTTCTAAATATTCAGTTATTTCTTTCCTTCCATATACCCCACCAGATATGGGGAAGAGTAATTTTCCATAAGAAGAGAACTTCAAGATTCTTTGAAAGGCAATACCAGCTTTTGAGAGAAAGTTCAACATTTTTTTGATGAACCCAAGTAATACCCCACAGATTGAGAACCTCCTTCCAAACAAGCTGAGTGAAGGCACAATTCACAAACAGATGATCTCTATCTTCAAGGTCTTTCTTACACAGAATACATCTGTTAACAATATTGATTTTGTGTTTCTACAAATTATCCAGAGTCAAAATTTTGTTTTGGAGGAGGGTCCAGAAAAAGAACTTGATTTTAGGAATGAGTCCCTTGATCCAGGCTCTTGTCCAAATCGGTTTTCTGCCATTATCCTTAGAGATGAAGAGGGAAGAGACTTTAAACTGTCCACTTGGCTCCTGATACCAAAAAATTTTATCTTCTTGGTTAGAATTTAGGGATATAGCATTTATGGATAATTGGATATCCTTGAGATCTTGATCAAAGTCAATGAGGTTTACCCAAGTGTTGTTCTGCCAATATTGATCAACCATAGTGCCCACTCTTTGTTTACATCTTTCTATAACATCTTTATCTTGGATTTCTTCCTATAAAGGTTTACCTCTTACCCAAATATCTTCCCAAAATTTCACCTCTTTACCATTACCAACTTTCCATGCACTTCCTTCTTCAAGAACATGTTTTGTTCCCTGGACTACCCCCCAAATAGCAGACGGGTGAGAAATATCTAGAGTGGTAAAGAAATCATGGAGTGACTGTGCCTTAAATAAATACTTATGCATCCATATTTTACTCCATTCATTATTTTCCTGAAAGACCCTCCATCCCTGTTTAGCTAAAAGGGCAGTGCTCATACTTCTTATTTTCCTTATACCTAGTCCACCATCCTTGATCGGTTTGCAGATGTTATCCCATGCAATAAGAGGCATTCTCCTTTTCTCTTCAGACCTAGACCAAAGAAAGTTTCTTTGGATTTTTTCTATTGCCTCAGCAAATTTGGAGGGGATTTTGAAGAGACTCAACGCATACGTAGGTATACTTTGAAGACTTGCTTTGAGGAGAGTTAACTTTCCTCCTTGACTAAGAAGACAGCCTTTCCATCCCGCTAACTTCTTGCTGAATTTATTGATAAGACCCTCCCAAAAAGCTTCAGGGGCTTTCAATCCAAAAGGGAGACCAAGGTATATGGAAGGAAAAGAGCCTATAGAACAATCAAGAATTCTAGCAATTTTGTTCTATCTATAAACAGGGGTATTAGTAAAGAAAATTGCACTTTTATTCCAGTTTATCAGTTGTTCAGAAGCAGAGGTGTACAGATTAATGGCTTCCTTAAGAGTTCTTGCTTCAGTAACTTCAGATTGACCCATGAAAATAGTATCATCCACAAATTGACCATGGGAGCAAATTAAATGATGCGAAGAGGGTCTCAGACCTTTGTACTAACTTCTTTGAACCAAGTCCCCAAGGTAGCGACCCATACTATCTGCCATGATAATAAACAGAATAGGGGATATAGGATCCCCTTGTCTTAATCCCCTAGATGGTTTGAAAAAATGAGACGAGGTCCCATTTACCAACATAGCTATAGAAGTTATTGATATCAACTATTTGATAATATCAACCACTCTTTTTTCAAATCCAAAGGCAATAAGGCTTTTAGAAAGGAAAAGCCAGTCCACCCTATCGTATGCTTTAGCTATATCCACTTTCATCAAGAACCCCTCAGTGTTGGATTTGAGAAGTGAATGAATATTCTCATGCACCGTTATAACTGAGTTGAGGATTTGTCTGCCAGGAATGAATCCATTTTGCTGCTCAGCAATGATTGAGGGGATCACAAGAATTAGTCTGGTCGTAAGTACTTTGGAAATGATCTTATAGAGGGAGTTGCATAGACTAATCGGCCTGAACTGATCAGGACTATCCACACCTACTTTCTTCAGGATAAGGCATAGAAAAGTGGCATTTATTTCCTTCAGCATCTATTTAGCTCCAAAAAACTCCTTCACCACGTTACTGACATCCTTTCCTATAAATTTCTAGAACTTTTGAAAAAAGAACATGGGAAAACCATCTGGTCCCAGAGCTTTTTCTCCTCCAAGAGATCTTACAGCTTTAAAAATTTCCTCCTCCTTAGGTATAGAGCATAACATATTATTCTGCTCCTTCGTGATCAAAGGGGGAATCACTCGAAGAATATCAGCCTGACTTTTCAAGTCAATGTTTATATCAGCCTTCATCAGGGAAAGAAAAAGGAAATCATTTCCTCCTTAATTTCCTTTTCCTCTGTTATCTTTTGAGCACCTTTTTTCAAATAATGAATATGTGTTTTCACTTTGTGTTTCAAAGTAGAGAGGTGGAAGAACTTTGTATTTTTATCTCCATCTTTCAACCATTGCACCCTTGATCTTTGTCTCCAATAAATTTCCTCCTTAGTTATTATGTCTTGGTACTGTGCCAAATGTTCGCTTTCTTCTCTTTGGGATTCCGAAGTATATCCATTTTTCTAGATTTTTTCCTGTATTCTTCTAATATTCTCCTTGATGATCTTCTTTTCCACAAAAATATTTCCAAAACAGTCCTTGTTCCATTTCTTAACTTTCTTTTTAACATTTTTGAGTTTGGAAACAACTCGAAAGAGAGCAGATCCCTCTATAGAGATATTCCACCACTCTATTATTTTGTCTTCAAACTGTGGATGCTGCAACCACATCTTTTCAAATCTGAAAGGATGATTCTTTTTTTGGTTTAGTTTGTCTGCTAAGAATATTAGAGGGAAATGATCTGAACCTATTCTATGGCATGCTTCCAACTTGCAATTATAGTCTTTTATCCAGTTTGGGGAGATGAGAGCCCTGTCAAGCCTAGCCTGTATGCATTCCTTATTCAGTCTCTTATTGCTCCAAGTGTACTGAATTCCTTACAACTCCACATCCATTAAGCCTTCTTTGCTGATATACTCCATAAGGTCAATTCTCCCTTCCATTTGAATTGTATTACCACCCATTTTCTCATAATCATATAGAGGGACATTAAAGTCTCCCATTATAATCCAACGCCCACAGTGATCTTTCCTTCTGAGCTTTAAGAGAGTTTCCCATACCTTTTTCCTTTTGTTCCTGATATTAGGAGCATAAATATTAACAACATACCAGCTATCCTTTTGGTCAGCATTAGTTACTTTAGCCACCAGAAAATTTTTAGTTTCCATCAAAATTGATCCAACAAAAAGATCTTTTCTCCATAAAATCACAGTTCCCCCTGAAGCGCCCTTAGAGCTACTAGCTTTAAAGGTGTAATTTTTAAAGTCTTTGATCTATTCAGCTTTCTCCTTACTCATTTTAGTTTCTTGAAGCAGAAGGAGGTCTGGCTTTTGCTCTCTAACAAAATTCCTAACAAGGTCTATTTTAAGACGACTATTTAGACCCCTTATATTCCAACTAAGAATCTTCATTTCTTTTTGTTGCTGTTCATATATTGCCCCAAGGTTTTCTGTTTTCCATCTGCTATATTGACCTTGCTTTCCAATTCTCTATTCTGCTTAGCAAATTTTTTCCCAGGTTTTTCTGAAGAACCTACATTCGGTTTTAATTTGGCTTGTTTTCTAGCATCTTTTCCTCCTTTACTCTTTAGAGAGCTATTAGCTTTCGCTCCACGATTTCTTGTCATAATGTGGTTAGAGTTGTTCTTTATCTCTCCTTTTATCTTTTGGTTTTTATATTTTTTACCATCTTCATCCTTTTCTTCTGCCTTGAGGACCTCTTTGGCTGGAGTCGTAATTTCGACCTTTGGTTCCTCCTGCTTTTCCCCAGGCTGACCTTCACTCAATTCATCCTCTACTTCTTCTTTATTGTTTCTTCTTTCAGGATCTACTTCCCCTTCCTCTAATTACTCTATATCATACCTCTTTGAATCTTGGATTTCTAAGCTTTGAGAGTTCTGAGTAGAAGCAATAACCTCATCTTCAGATTGAAAATCTGATACATTGTCCTCTATTCCCTTCCCTTTTTCTTCCATCAGGACATTAGAAATATTTACAAGGGGATTAGTTATTCCTATTGTATTAGGGTCGTCCTCTTCTACTAAAGCAGAAGATATACCCTTATCTATGTGTAGGTCAGCTACAGCCTCTTCAGGCTTCCCTATCTTTCGATAGTTTTCTTTGACCTTCCATATTTTCTTTTGTTGGGTCTTGATATTTCTTCCTACCTGAGAGTTTTTTGAAATGGCTCTTCCCCTATTGGGGAATTTCTTGGCCCAATGCCCCTGCTTCTTGCACACAAAACAAGAATTTGGCAAATCTTCAAAAACAATCACTTGGGTTTTCTTACCAAGTTTGGAGATAAGATCCACTTTTTTGGGAAGGATGTTTAGATCCGCCACTTTAACGTAGATTCTGGCACTTTGGAGTTTGGTTCTTGAAGCCGTGGCTTTATCCACCACCACTAATTCACCAAAAGAGCTAGCTATTCCTTTGAAGATGTCCTCATGCCAAAACTCTAAAGGTAGCCCAGGTAGCTTAGCCCAAATAGGAGTTTTTGAGAAAAAAGACTCAGATAAATCCATATCTGGTTCCCATTTCTTAACAGTGAGGGTATTTCTTCCAAAAGACCAAGGTCCTTCACTCAGGATCATATTCCGATCTTCTTCATAGTTACAGATGAAGGAGAAAAAACCATTCACCATAGGTGCAATTTCAACTTCTCCTCGTATAGCCCATCTCTTTTTGATCATTGACCTGAGTGAGTCTATATTTGGTCTTGCTCCTTGAAATTTCCCTACTAGGGTGAGGTCCATTGAAGAAATTGAAAAATCAAGTAAGGGATCTGGGATGAAAATTTGGAACTCACCTTTCTCCCAGCAAGATTTTGATGTCATCGGGGGGAAGATGGATTTCCCAGTCAGTTTTTTCCCAAACAACAATGACCAGGTCCTTTGTTCGTGGGTCCCTTTCTGCCTTTCAAGATTCTTTTCTGTGTTAAAAGATATTTTGTCTTTCGCTGTCTCCGTGGATTGTTCTGCTGCTTTTTTCGATGGAGGGTCTCCGGCCCCATTATAGAGCTCAGAAACTGCTAGAGGCCCTATTGTGTCTGCATCAGTTAGGAATCCTGACCCTCCACGTTTCCCTCCTTCCTCTACTATTCCACCTGGATCTGTTCCTCCTGCCAGATTCTCCCCAATTCTTTTCCTACTCATACCAATTTCAAAATTCTCCATCACCAATTACACTTGACATGATGTTACTAACACATTAGATCTATGGTCTACTATGACATGTTTATGTTAGTTTCTTATGCTTTAATTTATGCACTTCCTTGAGTGTCTTTCCTTGTTATTGGATTCCTTATTCGAGCATTTAAATATGATACCTTTCTTGTGGCCCCTATTCCTATATATGATTTAATTGAAATTTAAAAATGTCATTATTTATTGTATAGACATTTGAAAAAGTCATGTCCCTTTGATTGTGTGGCATTTAAACATGCCCCTTGTTTGTGGTCTCCTTGGATCATTACCTTTTTACTTGCTTCTAAGTGATATTGAGTGCATGTTTGTTTTCTTGTTGAGCTTGTACTATTACTATATATACATTACTATGATATTTATCATGCATCATAGGCCTACATGTGATCACATTAATTCTATGTGCTTTAATGATACATTTACCTAGACATGTTCCATTCTATGTGTTACATGGTTACATTCATAGATTATACAAATGTCTTATCCTTTTTAGGTGAGGTAAATACTAGTTATTATTTTTACCTCACCTAAAAATGGGAGAATAATAGTGGGGCCATGTCATAGAGGCATGTTCTCCACACTTGTCACAATTTATAGATTTAATGGGGGCATTCTTTAGAAGCATGTTATCCACACTTATTTAGTATATGGTACTTATATCAATTTCTAGATTTAGTGGTGGAATGTCATATGGCCATGAATTATACAAAATCACAATTTTTATATTCAGTGGGGGCATAATTTATAAGTATGTAATCCATAATAATCTAGTATATGTACTTAAATTAGTTCCCAAATTCAGTGGAGGCATGCTTTGGAATCATGTTCTCCACACCTATTTAGTATTCAACATTCCTAGTTTATAATGGAGGCATGTTTTGGAAACATGTTATCCACATTGGTACTTATATAAATTTTAATATTTCTCCATATATAGTGGGGGCATGCTTTGGAAGCATGTTCTTTGCACTTACATAGTTATCCAAATAGGCCAAAGCACATAGTTATATGATTCAAATTCATAGTTATGGTAGAATTATATACATTAGTACTATTTTTATACATAGTTTCATCATGATACGTATATAAGGTGCATATTATATGAAACATGTGATTAATATCATAAAACCCAAATAGGTTTCAAATTCCAAAACTCTTTTATGGATTGTACCATATCACAAAATTGTTTGTACTAATACCTTATAGTCTTTTATAGACTTTTGTTGAGCCAATATATTGTAGTAATTAGTTCACATTTTAGTATGGTTGAGGTTTTTAACTCATTCAATCTTTCTAAGTTTTTAGGTTGGACTTGATCATTTAGCTTCATTAGGTTATAAGTGTTATTGGGTTGCACTATTAAGCTAATCTCAATTGCCAAGTGGCAACTCACTTTTTCTCCAAACTTGGGGGCATGTGGCTTCTAATATCTCTCTTTATATATCTCCTTGGATATATTCACTTTAAAGTTTTTTATATATTTTTCCTAATATTAGTTTTAGATCCTTACAATGATACATATTTTTCAAACCAGCTTGCTAATGAAAGGCAATTACATTGATGCATGTATACTCCTAAACCTTGCTCTTTAAATTTTAATCTATTTCAAGTATTTTCAACCTATATTATATTTAATAATTTTATATTGTAACATTAACTTGGTTTTATGTCATTCAATATCAAATCACTCGAGTTGGGCACACACAAATACAAGGTGTGCATACACACTCAGGTATGAATTCCTTTCCTTTAAAATATTAATTCCATTACTAGATTAAAGGGGTAAATTTAGATGATATTTTATGATTATATTAGACTTTTATAATTATAAAAATTAGACCTTGGTTATTATTCTCAGTTATATACCTTTCTAATTTTTTCATGTCTTGCTTCTACTCTATCTACTTCCCCTTGGCCTATATATCTTAGTCTAACTAGTCTTATGTTTATGACCTAGGTCTTCTATCTTTCCCAAAATGCATAAAACATACTTATCTTCCATCTCTACAAGTTCATAATTTTTATTTTCTTTTATGCCCCTTAGACACTAATGTCTAAGATAAAAAAAAAACCATCGATGCTATTGTCCTAACCCAATGAAAGTGTCCAATGACCTAA
Organism: Torreya grandis; assembly: GCA_037957365.1. Lineage (NCBI taxonomy): Eukaryota > Viridiplantae > Streptophyta > Pinopsida > Cupressales > Taxaceae > Torreya > Torreya grandis. The sequence goes on along the minus strand of JARHVA010003459.1, from coordinate 582,310 downwards.
AGTCATCTAATTTACAAATGAAATGTATTATAATGTTTAAAATAAGTGATTTAATGCATATTATTACTCCAAAGGGATTGATATAAATAAAAGATGAACCCTCATTCATTACTCACCTATGAAACACCTAGTATTCAAAAATAAATGCAAAGAATATTCAATTGAGAAAAGCTTCCCTATTTATTCATATTTATATACTATCCATATGGATTGCACATCTACATGTATGAATTACTAAAGGAGTATCCTAAGATCCCAATTTTATAGTTTATAAACTAAGTCACTATTGTACTTTTTTTACACATATTGTATGATTTACACACAAGCTAACACATAAGGGAAAACCACATGAGTCTAAGGTTATCTTCTAAAGAATTGGATATGTAGAAAATGCCCTATAAAAGTGGGGTCTTTAGGGTTAGATTGACACCATGTACTCAATAACCCATTTTCACCCAAGGTCACTATGAATATGGAAAGATAGGGTTTGAAATTTCAAAAGGAGTGACTATCCATGATCCAAATTTGAATGCACCATAGTGAAGAAGAAGTAAAACCTAGAAGTATATAGGTGGTTTCATCTTATTTAAATAGATATTTTGTATAAGACACTAGTTTCAAAACTTGAATAAATTATCCTAGACTAACATTATTGTGCATAGAGCCAAAAACATCAAAGCCAAAATTTGATGACTATTCCATAATATCTTTCTAGCTTGCTTTCTACCTGTTTCATATCTAGAACTATATTAACATGAAAACAAGTTAAGTACATCACTTCTTTGTCATTTATATATCTAACATAGTTATACTTTCCTTATTTAGATTCCATCAACATAATAAATTTAGTGTTTTCTTATATTTGAGTTTAACATCTCATTAGCTTGTTATAGATATGGCTATCACACTTGTCCCATTTCATTTCTACATACCCCTTTAATGGTAATCTAAGGCTAAATTCAATCACCTTAGATTCCATTTTAGGGTTAAACAATTTCAAAGAAATTGTTTATGTTATTGATGCTCATTATGACCAATATTACACTAATAATCAATATAATAATGTAATAAAAGTTAAATACCATTGTAAATATTCTCACAAAGATCCTATTACCAAGCCTAAGAAGCCTTCTACCAAAGAGAAACTTATTAAAGATACTACAACTAATCCTAATTCCTTGTTCGAACAACCAATTATTAGTGTAGGTTTTTATTTACCAAGATTAAGAATCCTTCTACCAAAGAGAAATTTCTTAAAGATACTACAACTAATCCTACTTCTTCATTGTAAAAACTAATTGTTAGTGTAGGTTTTAATTCCATTTCATTATTTTTTTGTACAAATGTTTAGTTATCTTTCTTAGGTGTCTTTTTAGGTCATTGTGAAAGATAATCCCACCTTATTGAAGAAGTGAGGACATGTTTATCATTCACATATATAATGTAACTTCTTAAATATTTTATGGCTAATGATGTTAATGCTAATATTAAAATATTTTGATTATCAAGTAATAAGTTTCTTCTTGATCATGTTTGATTTCACTGCTACATAAGTAATTTCTTTACGCATTCAATCCTATCTAGTAGATCCTTGATTATGTACCAATCTAACATGGCATAAATTTTTTTGTGGTAGATGAATTACATTATTCCTATTGTGAAATATTAAGTTTCAGTTTGTATGTCATAGATTTTCCATTCATTGACCTAGTTATTTAATATTCACTCTTTCCTAGATTTTGCATTTTAGGGTCCTCTGTTTATCTAGATTTAGAAAAGAAAAGAAAAATATTTTTCCTATTGTTCATATTTCATATGGTAGTTTTTCATGAAAAATGGCCCATTCCATCAAATTTAGAATGTGTCAAAACCATATGATCAACTATAAACATGATTTACTCTCATGCTAGTTATTTTTTTCCATTTTGGAGGGTTTCAAGGTTTTTTAGTGATTTTGCATAAATATGTAAAGTTAGGTTCTCCAAGGGAAAAAAAACTCTATGTTTTTCTAGGTTTTTGGAGATTCTTAATGGGTGTTTGGTGAAATTTCAAGAGGCATACTAGATCTAGTGAATTTTATGATAGGAAACTTTTTCATACCTATGTGTATGTTGCTAGGATCTTAGGTCTTCCTTGGATTATGAGAAACTCTATCATTATCAAAATTGTTGGAATCATCATCTCCTATGACACCTATGAATACCCCACTTGCTTTTAATTCCTAGAAATTTGACATGGAGCTTGTCACTACATTAGCCTAAAGTTATGATGTCAAAAATATTAACTACACTAACAAAAACTCTTATCCCTTTGGTCATATGGAGGGGGATTAAATCTTGATTCCTACTAGTGAGGGCTTAACTTTAGCACCCAAACTAAATTTCTACACATCCATTTATTTAAAAATTTTGCAAAGTGGAGATTTTGCTTGCCATATATAAGTTCAAACATGCATAACTTTCAACCTTATACTCCTTTTGAGGTTCACTTTTTCAAAGTGATTTTTTTTTTAGATTCATGCATTTGTAATATTATCATGCCTTGTAAATTTAAACCTCTATAGATTTAGGGGGTTTTATATCATTATCTTTAATTACATGTAGTTCAACACCTAATTCCTTTTTGTATCATAGATTTGAGTTCAATTATTATTCTTACAACTGAACTAACATGAGTGGAAAGTTAAAATAAAAATTCTCTTGAGGAGTAAAGGCTTACACTAGATCATTATGGGTAAATAAATAAAAATGAAACTTGAAGTGGAAAAGGTGAAGTGGTACAACTGAAGTGATGAAGCTTATGGTCAATTAAGCCTATCTATGTATCTTTACTTGCTCTTTCATATTGAATATGTTACTAATTCAAATCAAGTGTAGACTATATAGGAAAAAATATTTGGTAACTAGGACATAATGAGAGGTCATGAGATGGATAACAAAATCATTAATTTGACCTCAGGAAATTTTGATACAATAAAATAATTATTCACAAAGTTCAAATCATCCAAGTTAAATTTAAAACTATGTGGAATTTATAAAAAGGATGATCAACTGATTCTTTATATCCTTGCCAAATTAGGTTTTGACTATTCTTTCTTTGTTTTTACCTTCCAAAGCACCAAGCATTCCTATGGAGATACATGAACCATGTCATCCTTGGATGAATTTGATATTGACTTGACTCGAGAACAAGTCAAACTCATTCAAATGGGTAAACTAAAGTCATCTAAATCACATTCATTAATTATGATTCATGATAAATAAAAGTATTTTAATAACAAGGATAATAAAAAAAGGGTTAAAAATTTGATGCTAAGTCAAAAGAATCAAAATAGTCCTCCTCTTTAGATGGGAAATCTAAGAAAGAGTGCCTCACATGTGGATGCTATAATAAATCTATGCATGATGAATAGAAATACGTGAAGAAGCAAATTAACCTACTAACTAAGATGCTCAAGAAGTGCAATATCAATGTACCTGATTCTTCCAATTAAATTTCATTATCACATGGGTCTTATAAGGCCAAATATAGTAAGAAGGGAAAAGATAAGGGTAAAATAATTTTTGTAGTTACATCCTAGACTTCTACATGGGTAACTAAATTTGGTGCCTCACAACACATGCTTCATCACATGACATGTTCTTCTCCTTGGATCCTTTTTCTATGCCTTTTATCTTATGGTGTGATGATACTTCTATTAAAGTTAGTAGGAGTAGATCTATTATATTGAATGATGGGATAGTTCATGATGTTCTATGTGTTCCCTCTTTATCCACCAATCTTCTATATATTTATCACATCATTCACATCATTTTGGGAAATAAATTTGAGTTCACACTCAATTTTATGGTTATTAGGGAAGAAAATAGTGAATCCATTGTTGCATTTTTGGTAAGTAGATCACTAGTCATGATTATATACTTTATCATATTTTACACATGATAAACCCTCTACTACATTGTTCACTCATTCAAATGGGGTGAGTAAATTATGTCATGAGTGATTCATACATCTCAACTATCAATACCTAGATAAACTTAGTAATCAACATATGGATTTAGGGATGCCAAGAGCCAAGTTTTATGATGGAGTTTAATAGTGTCGCATACTTAGTAAGCATCCTAAGGAGAATTATGACAAGGGAAAATCATGAAGATCTAAACAAATATTAGAGTTTTTCCACAGTGACATTAATGGCCCATTTATCAAACCTTCATTTAATAGGATAAAATACATTCTAACTTTCATAAATAGCTATTTGAGGTATACTTGGGTGTAATTTCTTAAGCAAAAATATAAGTTATTTGATCATTTCAAGACTTTAAAGTTATTATGGAAAAATAATTAGGTAAAGTCACAAATATTTTATGCACTAAAAATGGTGGTGAGTATGTTAGTAATCATTTTGAATAATTATACACTTCATAGGGGATTAAACTACAATGTATAGTTACATATAGTCCTCAATAGAATGGTGTTGTAGAGTGTAAAAATAGGTGCTTGAAGGAAATGGCTAGCTATATGATACATTTCAAGTCTCTTACACCTTAGTATTGGGCCAAGACCATCAAATATGCTTATCATATCCACAATTGAGTTCTTAAAAAAGAATCAAATGGAGTCACTCATTTTGAAGATTGGAGTGGTCAAAAACCCATAATGAAGCATTTTAAAGTGTTTGGATCTCTAGATATAAATTTCATTCTAAAGAAGTGTAAGGCAATGTAATTTTATAGTTAGCCTTGCATCGTCATTAGATATACTGAGGATGTTAAGGGATACAAGATTATCCATCCCACCACTCATAATTTTTTCATTGAGAGGAGTGTTAATTTTCAAGAGGGTCCTTTAGAATCCATAATTTACACCTCTCCCCATTCCTTATATGCACTAGGATTTGATGATAGTTATGATGATTTAGATCTACCTAAGTAGCTTCTTAATGATCTAAATTCTTTTTCTAATTCTGATGAGAGTAGTGATAAAGATTCCCCTCCTTCTCATACAATATCTTAAAAATATGAGGAATCTCCTCCTGAATCTCTGAGCAATGGTTCTCTTTGGGATAGGTAAACACTAAAAAGTGTTATCTAATGGGTTGGTTATCCATCAAAAAATAGGGTTACCCATTCATTATTCCAGGATGCCCATATGATTTCATTGCATTTGATTCTAATCTATAATTGTTTTATAAGGAATCAAGCACTCCTAGATGGGATATTACCATGAAAGAGGAGTATGGTTCCTTGTTGATTAAAAACACTTGGGATTTAGTCCCACTTACTAAGGGAGGAAAACTTATTTGATCTAAGTGGATATACCAAACATAACTTGTAGTAGATGAGTATGTGGACAAGTTCAAAACACATTTGGTTAAAAAAAAAAATATTAGGTATTTAGCATTAACTATACCAAGATGTTCACCCTACTTACCAAAATGAACTCAATTTGACTCACTCTCACTATTATCATATTACATTGATTGGATGTTAATTAGATGGATGTGAAGAGTGTGTTTCTTCATAGTGAATTTAAAGAGGAAATATACATGGAATGGATGTCAAGAGTGCCTTTATTCATGGTGACCTCAAAGAGGAAATATACATGGAGTAAACCCCACGATTTTTTAAACATTTTCCTTAGTTTTTAAACTTCAAAAATATATCTATGGCTTTAAAAAAGTTCTTCGACCTTGGTATGACAAGATGGACTCCTTTATTCTTTTGGTTGGATTCAATAGATTCCACTCTAATTTGAATGTTTATATTCTATGAAAAGATGATTCAATGTTGATTTTGGTTCTCTACATGGATAACCTATTGATTATAGGGAGTTATTCATCCACCATCATAGTAGTGAAAACTAATTTATTTTATAGGTTATCAATGATTGACTTGGGATTATTGCACTACTTCATTAGGATTGAAATTTATTAGTTTAAATTTAGGATCACTATTTTACAATCTAAGTATCTATTTATATATTTGAGTGGTTTAACAAGGTTTAATGCAAAATAGATCTAACTCTTTTTCTTTCTAGTATGAAGATTGAGGTTAATTGTCTATCTACTTTGGCTAATGCTACCTCATATCAATAACTTGTTGGTCATGTTATCTACCTTGCACATAATAGACCTAATATTTCATATGTAGTGGGTATGGTCTCCAAAATTTATGTATAAACCATAATGAGCTACACTATAAAATAGCTAAGTAAGATTATCCACTAAATTCAAGGTACTCATAGTTTCAGGGTTCACTATGGAGTAGGCATCGATGTTAACTTAATTGTTTATTTGGTCAAGAAATAAGAAGAATGATATTACTTTATCTTCTACAAAGGTAGAATATAGAAGAGCTGTTAATCCTAACACTAAGTAAATTTGGCTTTAGGGTATTCTCACTAAGTTTGGCATCTAGTTTTAATGACCAATAATCATTTTCTACAACAACAAAAGCATAATCTATATCTAAAATAATTCATTCCTTCATTAATAGACCAATATTATCTATATTCACATGCATTTAATTTGAGAGATCATCTGTGAGAAATTCATTTATCCCCACTACATCTAGATAGCAGATCAAATTGATGATATATTTACCAAACCCTTCATTAAGAACAAGTATCTTCATTTGAGGAATCTTCTTAGGTTTTAGGTAACTCTAACATCTTCCCCTTTGGGTTATTTTATTGTACTTGGGTACCTCATTAGGACTTTGTGCATTGACTTTATATAAGGATCTAACATAGGAAACTATTTTTTATTCTAAAGGGGGTGTTAATATAGAGTTTTATTATATTTAATGGTTTTTCATACACAAGTTTAATTATCTTGCTTAGGTGTCTTTTTAGGTCATTGTGAAAGATAATCCCACATTATTGAGGAAGTGAAGAAATGTTTATGTTTAACCTATATAATGTACCTTACTAAAGATTTTATGGCTAATGATGCTAATTCTAGTATTAAAATATTTTGATTATTGACTAATAATCTTTTTCAGGCACATGTTTGATTTTTCTACTATGCAAATAATTTATTCTTGCATTTAATCCTATCTAGTAGATATTTGATTGTGGCCCACTCTAACACCAATAGTGATAGTATGAATCCACCTTTGGATCCTCAACCTAGTTCTTCCATTCACAATAGAACCATTATTTATAATCAACCAAAGCCTCATGCTCACTCTACCTCTAAACCATGATGGAATTTTCTAGATGAGCTTAACTATATACCTTGAAAAATTACCTTAATGGGATTAGTGGTAAATTATCCTTATAATCATAAATTTCTCATGAAAAACTTACAAAACTTTGAGGAGCCCCCATATAGTGAATCCTAAATAGCTATTGCAACCTTTTAAAGTCCAATACCTATGTAAGTTCATTCTATCAAAACCATTTTTCAATCTTCTTCTCATGAAACCCTCCATAGAGTTTCCTGAAGAAGATATGATTAATGATGAAATCATTTTTTGAGATGATGACCCACCCCTCTTCATTAATATTAGAATATAAAATACCTCAATTAGATTAGCATTTGTGGATGAAGGCTCTAGTATTAATGTTACCTCTATTTGGCTAATCTAACAAATTAGATACTCTAAAGCTAACCTTAAATAAACTAGTCTCACTTATTGTGGATTTGATAAAACCAATCAAAATATTCTTAGTTTCATTTTTCTCCCTCTCACTATTGGGTCCAAAAAAATACACACTAAGGTTATAGTTTTATATTTTCCACTTTAATACACCATGTTCTTAGTCTAGCCATAGACTCACCACATCAGAGCTATTGCATTTTATGATAGTCAATGTATCAAGTACATCCATAAGGGCAAACACTACAAGAATGAAGTATATACCAAACATTGGGGCATCTAGCTTCCCAATCCTAAACCTTGGAATCACATTCCTATTATTTCTCATATTAATAATCCACCTCTTCTTGACTTCATCAAAATGAATCATGATTTACATGTCACTCTTGTGGACTCTTACGATGATGAACCCAAAGAATTGTAAAATATTTACAATACCACTAGATAACTTCCTTATATATTTGAATGGATTCCTCCTTATCTCCTTCCATGATATAGGAACATCCCTTAAATTTATTATGATACTAAAATTCATCCCCCATGTAATGATAATGAAGCCTCTTACATAAAAGATGACTTCACTTGTAGTGAGTATGGGGTAGCCAAATTCTTTTAAGACCCTTTAACCATGTCGCATCACATTTTTAGTAACATGGGTGTATCCAATAAAGACATTATTAATAAAATTGATCATCCTTATTCTCATGCATGTAACATCTCTCCCTCTTATAATGATAACTACATCATGGCCCAAGCTCAATCATGAGACTTAGATGTAATGCATTATCAAAAGAATCTCACAAAAATGCATGATTTCAAACATGATGTTCATGTTAATAATATATCCTCTAACTTTAATGATATCAAATTATAACATAAAGGTCATGTAAATATTATTAATCTACCCTTCATAGATACACCATGGGTTATTTATGAATTTTATACTACTCAATCTGATGATATCAGTCAGCCTGATACCATTTAGACAATCCAACACAATCCTAATAGTATCAAACAATATGATACCAACCTAATATAGTCCAACCTTTACCAATTAAATACATTTATCACCTCTCATATACTACCAACATAACCCCTTTTCACTTATCACCGATAATAAACTACATCAACTAGTCTGACTCAGTCACAACTATTGTTATTTATGTTAACTGTATCAAATAAATTAATATAGTTCAACCCATCTCTAATATACTAGATTTTATTATCTACATCATAAACATATAATCAAAATACTCACCTTATACTTCACCCTCTCATATTAATTTAGATGCAGAATCCATAAATGTAAAATAAATCCATTCTAAATTTGATAATAAAGATAATCATTTTATCAATCTTAAAGTAGATATAAAATATTATATACCTTTACCCACACTCCCTAGTCATGAAGTTATATTATAAGTAATACATGATAAGATCCTCAACTTCCTTATGAACATCACAATTTTGTCAAGTTTTAGAAAAAGGCTCCTTACTTCAACAATTTTTTTGTTAGCATAGATCTAAACACACATCCTATTTCAAAGCTTCCTTTAAATCCATATCATTTCCAAGATGGGAATTCCATGTTTATTAATGAAATAATTTTAATTAGTCACCAAATTTATACCTCTCCTAATCTAATTCTCTTCTATAAGTAACTTCATCTCTCAAGAAAAATATAATTTCAGCCTATTCCTTAACAAATAATGTAAAGCCTTTACTTGGTCATAGAAGACATTCCCAACATTAACCCTAGCATAGTTATCCATAACATCATCACATATCCTGGTGTAAAACTTGTGCATCAAAATTAATGTAAGTATACTCTTGATATTTACACCTTATTTCATAAATAAATAATCAAACTTATGGATTACTTGGAATGGGTATCCAAAATTGTTTTCATTCACAAGAAAGTCACCATGTTCATTCACATATGTATTTACTTTCATTATATAAAATTAGCATGTCGTAAAGACAAGTTCCCTTTACCATCAATCAATGCAATTATTAACTATATAACTAGCTATGAGATGTTATACCTCATGGATGGTTTCTCAATATATAATTAGATTTCACATTGCTCTTAAAGATCAACATATGACCACTTTCATCACTGAATGGGGAACCTCTTTTTACATTAATATGCCATTTGAAATAAAAATTATGGTGCCATTTATCAATGCATAATGACCCATTTATTACATTATCTCATCCATAAAATAGTTGAAATGTATGTGGATGATCTTATTGATATATCCAAGAATCATGAAAATAATGTTTATTATCTTGCCATCATCTTTGATCAACTCATGAAATATAAGGTTAGACTCAATCCACATAAATGCATTTTCGGTGTCACCTCCAAAAAAATCTTAGGATTTTTATTCTCCTTACATGGAATTGATGTTGATCCTACTAAAATAAAGGATATAATTTACATGCATGTTTCTCAATCTATTATAGACATTTATACATATCTTGGGAAGTTTAGGGAAATTTTATGATTCATCCCTGAGATGGCCTACTACATTTACTTAGTCAACTCTATCCTAAAGAAAGGTATTAACTTTGAATAGACTAATGAATGTAAAAAATATTTTTAAAATACGAAGGAATCATTACTTATTCCTACTCTTTGACCACCTTCTGATGATCACCCACTCATCTTGTGCACATCATCTACCTCAATATCAATTAGGGTAATGCTTTCCCAATAAGATGAATATAGAAAAAATTACATTATATACTATATCAATCATTCCTTGATAGATTATGAGATCCATTACACAAAAGTGGAACATGACTATCTTGAAATCTACTTTGTAATTTAAAAACTTTAGGATTAAATGATTTATCAAACCACTTATGCCATTATCCATTTTGACTCCACTCATCACTTAGTCTCCCAAGATTTCTTAACTAGAGATATAATTAGAAAATGGATGTTAATTTTAATGTAATTTGAGTTAATAATTATTACCCAAGAATAAATCAAAGGCCAAGTCATCGATCAACTTGTCACCAAACCTATACTAGCTACCAATTTTTTGGGAGAAGAAAATGGATAAGTAAATCTATGTAAGATATTCTTTAGATATTCATGCGTTATGTAAGTAGTTGTTGGCTATGTGTATTTTGTCTTATCCTCCATGACTTGTAGAATGATAGAAGATGAGTAGTCTCCCCTTTTGGTACCATAGTATGAGAAGAATGTGAAAATTTAGGGATTGAAAATGACTATAAATATATATGATTGTATGAAGAAGATGATGAACATTTGTTGAGATCAATATAGATTATGTGTTTAAGGTTACATGTTATATTTATTATTTTTATTCCTTGTGTGAGATGTATTTTTAATATTGATCTTAATTCCATCTAATTTACCTTAAATTTTATTTTCACTTTCATGAAGCATTGGTTAATATTAATTCCTTCTTATCACATGATAATTCATACCTATCATGCATCTATTAAATATGAATTATCTACACTATCCTACACACTTTTGTAAAACTTGTTTATCCTCATCCTTAGAATTATAAATTATATTAGGAACCTCTACTAAAAATGGTATGGTGAGCATGGAACACTCCTTCTGGAGGAAACTATGCTAAGAGGGTTATCAAGATAGAGAGACATTAAAACATGGTTAAACTAGAAAGTATGAAATTTTGTATAAGAGGAATCTAAAAGGACTGGTCTTACCATAAGTGAAATTATTCATAAAATATATACTAAGTAATATATGAAATTTTATAGTGTGATCTACCTAAACTATTAACTAATTAGTTGACAAGACTAGAATACTATTGCTTCAGTCCCATAATGAAAGAAATAATTACTTGGACTAGTTGTTGAAACTAGAAATTGACTGGACAAGAGTGATAGACTATTGGGTCACCATCACCATAGATGGATACATAACCAAATTTAAAGTGAAATGGTATATAGTCGTTGAATCTATGCAAGACCATTTTTTCCAAGTAATTAGAGGAAATTTTTATAGTGACTACCTCTAATGATAAAGATGTTGGTTATGGATAAGGCCATGGTGCCTACTCTAGCCAATATGGAATAGTTGATTTGGGTGTATGGGGTTCTGTGCACATGATGGTGAATTATGGATATATAAGGAAGTAAATATTTAACTTAAATCTAGAATGGATACATGAGGGAAGAAGAGTCAGAAGAAAAGTCTAGATTTAGAATGAGAACTATGATAATATAATAGATGGAATAATAAGAAGAATACCCAAGTAATGATGAGTAGAGGTAAGAGTATCAATATATTAGATAATGAACAAGTGTGAAGATGTGATGAATGAAGGATGAAGAAAGAGGATGATGAATATTGATAGATAGAATGAAATGATGAAGAATGAGATGAAGATGAGACATGTGAAGAAGAAGGTGAGAATAATTTATAAGTAAATTAGATAGATGATAGAGGTAGTGTACAACTACATGAAAGGTTGTTGTTTGAAAAATAAGAATTATGAAAAGAAAAAAAATACTATCATAGGTTAAATGCAAGTTCAATCACAATAGAAGAAGAAGACATAGGAAAGAACCATTCACCAAAATAACAAACTTCCTCGCAACCCAATCTTTTATGTTCTAGTAGAAGCTTTTAGCTAGGAAAATAAGAAGGTGATAGTTGGGAAGGACCATTTTAAAAACACATGAACTATTTGGGTACTTAATTTCATACTAAATATATTATAAAGGATTTGAAGGCCTTAAAATTAGTTTAACTTGAACAACCAAAAGATGAAAGCAAAGGTAAATAAAGTATGAACAATAATTATCCTAGTGCACATAGTAGTACAAAATAAGGATCACATAGAACACAACTTTATTTGATAAAATACACATATAATAATCCATCTAAACTGTTAAACATGATGACTTATGTAGGAGGATTCATAAACTAGTCAATTATGATGGGTCCACAGATCCTGAATAGTACCTACTAACTTGAAAAATAAGATGGCAAGCTAAGGGCATAACTAATGAATCTATCTAAAAGTGTGAATTATTAGGGGCACTAGCTAACAAAGCATTGGAGTTCATATACTGAATAGACCTTTAATATGTAAGTCTAAAAGATGTTGAGGATTGGCTTGTTATAGAATTTAAGGTCAAGAAATGCACATTCAGACTATATAAGACTTGAAGGAGATATAAAAAAAGTTTGGGGAATTAGTCTATGATTAAGACCATAGATTCTTTGATATAATTAATAATGTAGAGTTTAATTTAATAGATAAGGACAAGGCTGTATGGTTCATCAAAGGATTACACCCTAAAATCAGGTTTGCCACTACACAAACTCAATATGCTACCAAAGTAGATGTCAAAGCTACTACCCTATGCATAAAATAGATTGAATATTATGGAGAATCTCTTGTTTCTAATTCCAAAATTGAAAATACACTATAAGTCTTCATGAAAAAAATGGAGCAATTCCATGAGGAAGATAAGCCTAAATTGAATTTATGGTGTATAAAGTGTAGAAAAGGACACCATAGAAATGATTATCCTAAAGTCAATAAATAATTTTGTGAACTCTATCGAGTAGTAAGGTATGCCACAACATAATTCCACCTTATATAATAATATATCAAGAACTTGTAGAACCTATATTATAATTTTTACAAGTTGACTAACCATATAGAAAATAATTATAAGGTTTTATAGGAGCTAAAATAAGGCATCACTAAAAACATATTCATCATCACTACACAAAAATGTCCTTGACGAAGCTAATGATCTCAGGCCAATAGGTAGATAAAGGTTGTGTAACCCAGACAAGTCCATAATGGATTCTGAGTTCACCATAGTATCAACCTTAAGGTCTAGATAGATGGATCCCTTCTTCACTAAGTTGGACACCTCCATCCCCTCAGTACTAGTATGAAGCACTTTAGATCTCATCCATGATGTAACAACAAAAACAAGTTGGGCCCTACCAGCTATGTAATAATAGTTCAAGATTGGATATAAAAATTAGTAGCACCAACATTGAAACACTATGTGGCCATAAAAAAGGTATCAAGGTGGATATCAATCTAATAGAGGAGGAGCCCAAGGTGGATACATAAGAGGATACCAAGGGGTAGAGGGAATAACTATCAAATACCTCCTTTGCAATGCTACCTATGTGGAGAATATAAACATGTCCAAAGAAATTACCTAATGAACCCACAAAGATAGTCATATTATGCATATTACAAAATCTTTAATTAGTATAACATGGAATATTACCCTATTTTATAAAAATAAAGGAAGGATAAGTCTATAAAAAATGTGAATATGGTAAGTGTGCAACATAAATAAAATGCATTCTTAATTTTTATGACATGAAAATAACATGTAGACCAAGGGTTGCCTCCACTCAAAATGCCACAAGATTAGGAGATCCAAAAAGTTAAACATGATAAGTACCCAGATCCTAATACAAAAAAGAGCCTCATGTATGAATCTATGTGGATGTTAGAAAACATTTAACATTATGAGACTATTGTTGACCATGCTATAGTAATTTACATGCAAATATATGGCCAAATCATGCATATTATGTATTAATATGGAGTTATCACTATGCTCATATATCTCTAAAAATTGTTAAGTACATTATGCAATGAGGATATCTCATAGAACATCACAAATATGCCATATAATCTACTGGAATGTGTGCATCATGGCCAATATAAGATAAAAAAATAGGTCTAATATGTCAAGACAAAAAATCCTTTGGATGTGACACACGAATTGATATTGAGGTTACTAGTTATGATATTTTAAATACTATCTTTAATTTTGGTAGCATAGTGAATATGATTCCTAGATATACATGGGAAGATATAAAATAACCTACTCTAAGTTATAACTTAATAACTCTGAGCCTAGATAATTATGGGAAGGTTAATCCCATTGGTAGACTAGAAGACATTGAGATCAAAGTCATAAATTTATCTCTATGTGGTGATCTCTAAAAATTGTTAAGTACATTATGAAATGAGGATATCTCATAGAAAATAACAAATATGCCATATAATCTACTGGAATGTGTGCATCATGGATAATAGAAGATAGAAAAATAGGTCTAATATGTCAAGACAAAAAATCCTTTGGATGTGACACACAAATTGATATTGAGGTTACTAGTTATGATATTTTAAATACTATCTTTAATTTTGGTAGCATAGTGAATATGATTCCTAGATATACATGGGAAGCTATCAAATAACCTACTCTAAGTTACAACTTAATAACTCTGAGCCTAGCTAATTATGGGAAGGTTAAGCCCATTGGTAGACTAGAAGACATTGAGATCAAAGTCATAAATTTATCTCTATGGGGTGATCTCTAAAAATTGTTAAGTACATTATGCAATGAGGATATCTCATACAAAATCAAAAATATGCCATATAATATACTAGAATGTGTGCATCATGGCCAATAGAAGATAAACAAATAGGTCTAATATGTCAAGACAAAAAATCCTTTGGATGTGACACACGAATTGATATTGAGGTTACTAGTTATGATATTTTAAAATACTATCTTTAATTTTGGTAGCATAGTTAATATGATTCCTAGATATACATGGGAAGCTATCAAATAACCTGCTCTAATTTACAACTTAATAACTCTGAGCCTAGCTAATTATGGGAAGGTTAAGCCCATTGGTAGACTAGAAGACATTGAGATCAAAGTCATAAATTTATCTCTATGAGGTGATCTCTAAAAATTTTTAAGTACATTATGCAATGAGGATATCTCATAGAACATCACAAATGTGCCATATAATCTACTAGAATGTGTGCATCATGGCCAATAGAAAGAAAAATAGGTCTAATATGTCAAGACAAAAAATCCTTTGGATGTGACACACAAATTGATATTGAGGTTACTAGTTATGATATTTTAAATACTATCTTTAATTTTGGTAGCATAGTTAATATGATTCCTAGATATACATGGGAAGCTATCAAATAACCTGCTCTAAGTTACAACTTAATAACTCTGAGCCTAGCTAATTATGGGAAGGTTAAGCCCATTGGTATACTAGAAGACATTGAGATCAAAGTCATAAATTTATCTCTATGAGGTGAGCTCTAAAAATTGTTAAGTACATTATGCAATGAGGATATCTCATAGAACATCACAAATATTCCATATAATCTACTGGAATGTGTGCATCGTGTCCAATAGAAGATAGAAAAATAGGTCTAATATGTCAAGACAAAAAATCCTTTGGATGTGACACACTAATTGATATTGATGTTACTAGTTATGATATTTTAAATACTATCTTTAATTTTGGTAGCATAGTTAATATGATTCCTAGATATACATGGGAAGCTATCAAATAACTTGCTCTAAGTTACAACTTAATAACTCTGAGCCTAGCTAATTATGGGAAGGTTAAGTTCATTGGTAGACTAGAAGACATTGAGATCAAAGTCATAAATTTATCTCTATGAGGTGACTTTGAAGTCATCGACATGAAGACTGTAACAACACATTAACCTATATTGATAGGTAAAAAGTGGGCATATGATGGTAAAATGACTATAAATACAATGTACAATCAGCTCAAGGCACATCAAGGTGATAAATTTGTTGTCATTTCTCTCAATAGATCACACAAGCCTTATATAATTTTAGCTAAACCAAACTCTCCATATGTTATGCAAGAAACCAGTTAGATGAAGGTGAATTTTAAAGAAAACCCAAAATATTTTTGTGTAGTTGAATGTAAATTTATGTACCAACATACCAAACCTTAGGTATAATCAATGCTCACTCAAAAATTGAATGCATAAAAATAATAGAGGCCAAAACTAGTAGCTATGCAGTTGGTAGTAAATCAATTTGTCATCAAATATTGTGCATCTTTATTTGTAAAATCCCCTATTTAGTTAGAATTTGATTTACTTTATCAAGATGATGAATACATGTAGGAATACATAGAGATAATAAGGGAATGTACTTTTCCATCAGAAGAAGCTTCATCTATCATTGGTGATTTAGACACCCACCTCCTCAACTAGGGCTGAGGTGACCATGAACTCTGACCAATGTGAGTGGTCTTTGTGCATGAGTGACTTCCTATGGATTATTCAATAGATGACATCAATGATTTCATTCTATAATTACAATTCCATATACTGACCATTAACCAATGAGTTAGCTCTCTAAATTATGCCTTAAAAGGAGTTACTATGACATGGTGGACAACTCATCGAGATAATCAGCTATAGTGGGATGATGCATGTGATTTCATGATCAATAGGGTCCATCTACCATATTTTATCCATGCCAATTATCCATTTTTTCAATAAGGTGAGTTTCCCTAAATGCATATACATAAATGTGTTTATGTCTAAAATGAGGAATGGGTGTCACTAAAGTATTGGGTTCACATTTTCTACTATACACTTGCTCCATTACTAGCATCATGATACATGCAGCAAGAGAACAAAAGGGAGACCAAAAATTGGGCACAAGTATAGAGTGATTTAAAACAAGCCTTTGTTTTTAAAGATGAAAATCTACTAGTTCATAGTGCACTACATAAATTCAAGTACTTTTATGCTAGGGGTACATACAATACTTGAGCACCATAATAGAATCTACTACATAGAAGAACATAACCTCTAATCTTAATGAGTCATTATAAAGGTATAAAGTTGATAAAAATGTTGAACAAGATCTAATGTAACCATGTCACTATATAAAATATGAGGTAGAAGACTTTGAAGATTCACATTTTGATGGTGACATGGATTTGAATGATTTATTTGAGCCCAAACAACCTGTAAAACCACTCAAGAACACTGACATAGAACTCACTAAAGAAGATAAGCTGCACAATATCCAAATTCCCAAATAAGAAGGGAAACTAAGGATATAAGATTCTGTTTATGAATAAAAACACAACATTTATCAATAACCCCTCAAAAAGTAGGTCATAAACATTAGGATAAAGGAGGTCCCTAAATTGGCAAACATCGATGACTATTAGATGCAAGATGAGATCTCTGAAGTACTACAACTTCTAAGAAATTATCAAAATGTTTTTCCCATTAAATTATTAGAATTTTGAGGTGTTGATCCATTTCTTGGCAAGATGCACATTGAATTAAAGGAGTGCGCATAGCCTACAAAGAGGCGGCCATACAAGCTCAATCTAAACATAAATATGAAATTAAAGGTTGAATTAGATAAAATTCAAGATGCATGAATCATTTATCCATTAGAAAATGTAAATTAGGTAATCCAAATGGTATTTTATCCCAAGGAAATAAGATAAATATAGGTATGTAGGGACTATCACATCTTGAATAATGCCTACATAAATTATACATTTCTAATTCCTTTTATAGATGAAGTTTTGGAGTCTATCATAGGATATGAAGTTTATTCTTTCATAGATGGTTTCAATGGATATCATCAGATACCGATCATAGAAGAAAATAGATCCAAAATAACATTTTCAACAAAATGGGGTTATTTTACATGCAAGGTCATGCCTTTTGGCCTGAAGAATGAACTTGTGGTGTTTTTTCATGCAATGGTTACAACATTCAAGGATTTCATTCATGACTTCTTAGAAGTTTACCTTGATGATTGGGTAGTCTTTTCCTTGTTCAAATAACATTTGTCTAATCTACATTTAATGTTAGAATTATTTCAAGCCTTGTGCATCATTTTGAATCTAAGGAAATGTTTATTTTTCACACCATTTGGTGTTTTACGTCTACAGTGAAGGCATTCTGGTAGATCAAGAAAAAATTATTATCATCCTGAGTATGCCTTCACCTATCAATTCCACTAAAGTGTGCTCTTTATTAGGGAATAAAAGCTACTATCACACATTTATCAAAGGCTATGCATATATTTCATCTCTATTGGAAATTTTAATTCACAAAAAATTGAAGCTTTTCTAGACTTTAGAATGCCAAGTAGCTTTTATTGAGCTAAAACAATGACTAGTTACTACACCCATACTTGTCTTTCCAAACTAGAGAAAACCTTTTAATGTGTATGTAGATACTTTAGGTATCATAGTTGGTGCTATTATTTTACATCCCAGAGATGGTGGGCTTAACCATCCTATTCATTTTTCTATCCCACCATCTCTAGGATACCTTATCAACAAGTCTTCATCCTAGAATGAGAATCATTGACTATTGTGTTCTCACTTTAAAAAATTTGGCACTATCTACTAGTGACACCATTTGAAGTCTTCATTGATCATCAAGACCTGATACCTTATCAACAAGTTAATGCTAGGAGGATTCATCTCTTGATAGTTGATGTTATTTTAAGAGATTCAATTCCATAAAAATGTAAAGCAAGGAAAAGAGAATGTAGAACCAAACCATCTTAGCCACATACCAAATGGGGAAGAGCTAGAATAATTACAAGAAGACTCTCTTAATGCTCATATTTTTTGTGTCTCTATGAATCCTAAGAATTCTTAATCCATTTTCAACTTCCTTTAATAAGGAGTCTTCCTTATGCACTTTTAATAATGTGATAAGAAGTAGTTTGTGACTAGACCACTACCATATACCATCATTATTAGGTTTTTGTATCAATTGGGGAAGCATAAAGTCCTACATAGGGTTGTTATAGAACATGAATGAACTAAAATATTAGATGAAGCTCATCAATAAATCTTAAGAGGACATTTTTTTAGAAGTTATGACTATAAATATTTTACAAAGTGGATTATGGTGGCCACATTTGTTCTAAGATGCACATAGAGTTGCACAACACTATGATGTTTGCCAATGCATGGGTAAACCACTATAAAAAGATGAGATGCCTTTACAAACTATATTATTTGAGTATCCTTTTGAATAATGGGGCATTTATTTTGTCAGACTGATCAACCCAATAAAAAAGTGCAATAAAGTAAGGTACATCATTAATATGACTGACTATTTTACTAAGTGGGTTGAAGCTGCTACAACACCTAACTATGGTGTGAAGGATGAAATAAAGTTTAAATATGAAAATATAATTGTAAGGTTTGGATTCCATATAAAATTAGTCAACAATAGAGGAACACACTTTATAAACAATAACATCAAGGCTTTGATTGAAAAATTTATGATCTCTCATCACAAAAGCACTGTGTATCATCTACAGGATAAGGGCTAAGCTAAAACATCTAATAAAGTACCAAGTAAAATTCTAAAAAAGACATGTGATGTTAAGAAAAATAAATAGGAGTATTACATTCCTAATATTTTATGGATATACCACACACATTACAAAAGGGCTATAGGGTTTATGCTATTCTAACTAGTGTATGGTTTAGAACCAGTCATGTTGATGGAATACTTAGTACCTAGCTTATACATTGCCATGGTCATGTGACTCAGAGATCATGATTCTCTTACTAACTAATTTTTGAACTAAATTATATGGATGAGTTTAGATGTAAAGTATCCTGGACATAGGAAGTTCACAAGTAGATCCAAAAAACATGGCATGATAGGAACTTGTACCAAAAATAATTTTTTATAAAGATCAACTAGTCTTATTATATGACAATCATTTCAGAGCATTCTCAAGAAAGATACAAATACAATGGAATGGTCCCTACATTATATGTGACTTAACATAGTAAAGAACTATAATTTTAATAAATATACATGGAACTATGTTACCAGGGTGGGTAAATGGTTGTATGATTAATCCCTATTGCCAATAGTCTATTGGTCTCATCTTGTAAGCTGAGTGGGTGTCGAGTAGCACCATGTAGATTAGTATTTCCCTATTTTTCATGTTTGGTGCATGTTTATTTTCTATTTTTTTGTTTGTATATGATCACAGTAATGACATTTGTGAATTATAAAGACCAAGAATCATGTGTGTTAGAGGTGTGTAGGAGGATCCATATGTGCCATTAGAAAATTCAAAGAGGAGCAATTGAAAAATTTTAAGTCTAGGAAAGGTATGAAAACATCACATTAGTAAGATATCATTAAGATAATAGCCATTCACTAAAATTAAATGCTAGATATAAGAGTTAATGGAAGTGATCTTTAATAAGTTGATGGCTTGTCAACATTAGCTAATCATACCCCTATACAAACACCAAATATCATAACAATGTAACTCCATACATGCACCAATGATTAATTTATTTAATGGCTAAATCAGATATCAATTTTCCACATCTACCACTGCATTCAAGATGAGCTAACAACTAAGCATGGTTTTGATGTGGACCCCAATAGGCACAAATTCTATAAAATCTAAGTTTAAATACCAAGTTAGCATTTCATCCTTGAGCATATTTTTCATGAGATACAAATATAAAAGAGATGATATATTTTCTTGTATAAAGAATAAAGAGAATTTCAATTTCTTCCTTTGTTCAACTATGGATACTTCTCTACTAATTAGGGCTCTCATTGATGCATAAAAAGAATCTATGGGTGTGGACATGGGTACTTTAACAAACATAGTATAGTGATCAAGATCCATTTGAATACCTCCACCAACTTGAGCAAAAGCTATTCTACCTTGATACTTTTGATGCTATAGAACCACTCACCCTCACAGCTCCTCACCAATTTCATAATATAGACATTGAACATCTTCTATGTATGCCTACCTTTGGTGACCTAGGAGAGATTATCCAAGTATTAATTGGGAAATATCATGAGGGTATAATCTATTAGTGCCCAAATGAGACTATTATCATCATAACACAAGCCATGGCCCAAGATCTAGGCATGTCTACATGTGGGGATTTATTGTTGTCATACAAGATAAAAATGCCTCCTATTTTATAAAAATTTTGGGATCTATATATGTGAGGCAATTGAGGGATCCCCATTGATGAAATTATAGATGATCCAATGTGCATCCTCATGGAATGTATTACTAGATGATATTGGCATATGACCAAGTCTTCTAAAAAAATTCCTAAAGGCATCATAGACATCGATCATATGATGATCCATCTAAATGAATAGTTTAAATAGATGGAGTACTTCATCTAAGAGCTACTCATAAATATTGATAAATGTCTTACCTCCCCCAAATAAACATTATAGTATTAGTTCTTGATTCTCCTACTTTTCTTCATGTAGTGGAAGTCACTCGAGGGTAAAGTTCACCCAAATATAGACTATTAGTCAATGTAACAATTTTATAATCTCATATTGATGTAGGACCATGGATCGCACATGAGGTAAAGTTTAAATCTTGGTGGGAGGAGTGATTGGATCTCATTTCCACACATCTTAGAATACCACCTAATGTCATGTAGTACCTGGGATAACATGCATCCATCACTTTACTACTAAAGGGTATCTTCATCACCATCCATGAGCTACCATGGTTACCATTCAAACAACTTCCTTTTTTTGTGATAATGGATATGGTTTAAGATAAAGTGTCTCAACAAAAATAATTTATATCCCAATAGGTGACCCCCTTGAAATCTATACCACCTAGCACAAATATTCTTACTGTGAAATAACCAAAGTGAGTATCTAGCTCATAATCACAAAAGGAGAAGTACAAAGTAGATCCTCATTCATCATCCCTTCCCCTAAAGAAAAAAAATATGTAGCACTATGACCTAGAAGGATTATCCCAAGGTGTCAAAATTTTTTAACTCATGCAACCTCATACATATGGGCATAGATGATCAAGAAGTCTATCAATTCATGATGGTAGACATTGCTGGAGACTACTATGAGAAAGAGGAATAAAAAGAATTCTTATTTTGGAAGGAAGTACACATAGTAGAAATCCATAAGTAGTTTCATATGTATTTATGGGTGGACCTCCCATCCTGACCAACTTCCATCATTATGGACATAATACGAGAAGAATTAGAGTAGATATAGTGTAGAATGGACTTCTTCTAGCCTTCAACTAATCCAACATTAGTAGATGACATCAGTTTTGCACTCTTACTAGAGACTCCACCTAGATAATTAATGTGTAGGCACAAAACATGGAGGGAGGAAAAATTCTCCCCTACCTTAGAATATTGCATGTTTGGAAAACTAGACACTATGTAGAAAGCACAACTAGCCCCATAATATACTGCACCACCACCTAAATATAGACTAGTCATAATCAGAAATAAGACATAGTAGGTTTCAAACTTGAAGGTGTGACCAACCAATTCAATACCATATATACAATCTCAAGATTTTGAGGATATTGCACCAAAGAAACCAATAACCAAGGAGCAATAGGCTTCCAAGTAAGAAGATACTCATGCAGTCAAATGCAAACTCAAGGAGGAAAAGAAGAGAAAAAAGAATAAGCATAACAACAACATGCAATATAACAAGCCAAAGAATTTGAGGCCACACAAAATGCCAAGGATGTAGAGGTAGACATTTAGAGGGATACAAATGTGGTCAAGCATACCCAAGAAGCAATTGATGAAACAAAGCAACTATAGGAGGAGAGAGAAAAGAAATAAAAGGAAAAAGAAGAAAAGAGGAAATAAAATGTAGTAGTCCAGGCACAACACTAGGTAGAAGAATCTTCCAAGAAAAAAAAAAGAGGATAATAAATCCCTATGATAATAACAAGTATAAGAATAAGCATAAGCACAAGCATGAGAATAGGCCCAAACTATGCAAGAGTAAGCCAAGGTTATGACCCTAGTAGTAGAAAAAGAAAAGCGAAAAGTAAGGTAAAGAAAGAGTGAAGAACAAGAGAAAAAGAAGAAACATGAAGAAGAAGAGAAAAAGAAGAAAGAAGAGGAAGAAAAGAAGAAGATAGAAGAGGAATAAAAGAGAAAGAAAGAGGAAGAGGACGAGAATAAAAAGAGGGAGGAAAAAGTACAAAATAAGTAGGAGGATGAGAAGGCTAAATGAAATATGGATGAAGATGTTACATAGTTAAATAATCTAATAAAAAAGGCCATAACATAGCCATAAACACTAGTGACCATGTAGATAGGTTCACAATTACCATAGCTACCACTTTGAGGTGTATGGCTATGGGATGTTCCTACAGTGGGTGCCCGATGCACCTCCTTTTCCCTTTCACTTACTACCATTCCGTGCCATGACCCTACAACATCAACAATCATATTAGCTTGACTCTAAGTCAAGTAGGCCTCTTTGGATGTGTCTTACCTACCTTTGAAAAAATAATTTGAAGGTGCCATATCCTTCTAAGATTCAATTATATAGAAGGGTGCCTCATTAGAATAAGAACAAGATCAGTCGAAGGCATAGAATGTAGAGCTGAAGGATCACCTACATGTAGTGAAGATGATTAAAGACACTTTCCTAGACTTGGCCTCTTGAGAAATCAAGGACCAATTGATGTTAGAATATAGTAGGCTCAAGACCTTAGTCTTAAAGCTCACAAAAGACTAGTGCATAGCCTAGCAAATTTTCATAGTTGATACATTGGGATAGAGTATAAAGACTAAGGCCATTGCTTTGATTAATTTTTTGGAGGATTATCAAAGCATAACTAAAATTTTATCCCTCCAATCCCATTAGGTCTCATGTATTATATTCAACTAAAAGTATTAGATCAATAATTCTATTGCTAGCTCCAGCATAAATTTTACTATAACCATATCTACCAAAGAAATAATAAACAATTTGAATACATTGGCATATATGAATGCCATTTCTCTCTATGAATCCTTCACCGTTAGGGATAATGTGTATGATCAACTCATTGAATGGAAGCATGACCTATGATGTATTTTATTTATAAGCCTCTAGGCAGAATGCCATATAAACAAGTTAGACTAACTAAGCAACAAAATATAAACGAGGGTTAACAACACAAAATCAGCCATGATCATCACTAGTGATTCAAACCTAAAAGAAATCATCAACTATCATGAAATAATGTTCATCCTAATCTATATGGTCTAAGAAGTCATCCTCGATTGGCATACCTATAAAACTAACCTAGATCCATTCTATAGTGAGCTGGCTTAGATTCTCAATGTTCTATTTTATAAGCCACCATCCAATCTCCAATAAGTCATCATGTAACACAAGGCTATACAATCTAGGACTAAGGATCCTGATGGCCAGTCCTCTTCCATAATAATGGCACCTCTTTCCATTTGATTACTACATAATGCATAATGTTTGAAATTTTTTATAAACACCTTTTGTTTTGGGATGCTTATTAAGATGAGTAAGACCAAGATGGTTGAAAACCCATAAAGGGTGGTCACCTAGTTATGCTAGCATATTAAAAACCCCAAAGGGTGGTAGGTTGGTATACTACTTAGTTAAAAATGTGAAAGGGCAATTAAGTAGTGTGCAAGAGGTGAAAACCCAAAAATGACACCTTGAGTGATTATTATGACTCTTTTTAGTCTACCCACTTCTTTATCTTCTGCCCTAAGTGTACCATCAAATGATCATGTAATGATGTCTTAGGATGAGACAACACTTTATGTTTAGGAAAGTGTTGAGAGAATAAAATCAATAGTTAAATATACATAGGATATTCTTCATATATTTATGCATTATGTAATTATTTGTCAAGTATATGTATTTTATCCTATCTTCCATGACTTGTAAAATTATAGAAGATGAATAGTATCCTATTTCATCACCATAGTATGAGAAAAATGTGTATTTAGGGACTACAAATAAATATAAATATGTATGCTTGTATAAATTATATGATGAACATTTTTAAGATCAATATAGAATATATGGTTATGGTTACCTATTTTATTTCTTATGTTTGTTCCTTGTATGCAATGTCCTGTTAATGTTAATCTTAATTCCATCTAATTTACTCTAAATGTTATTTTCACTTTCATGCAGCACTGGTTAATCTTAATTCCTTCTTATCACATGATAATTCATATCTATCATGCTTCTATTAGATATTAATTCTCTACACTATCATGCATACTTAGGTAAAACTTAGCTATCCTCATCCTTAGCATGTTCTATTATTTCAAAAACCTTTACTAACATATTCACCTTTAGGACAATTTTCCAGATGACAAAATCCTTTTTTCTTGAAGATATTAACCAAGTGTCTCTCTTAAAGACTATTTACATAATTTCAAGGTTGATCTCAAGGTAAAAACCCTTAAAGAGATCAAAATTTGAATCTCCAAACTAAAATCCAAATTAATTCTATAAGAACTAAATGAAGTTACAGCCATTTTATATGAGGAAAATTGGACACTTCACTTTAGTGGAGCCAAGTTCCTTAAGGGAGATGGGGTAGGTTGTGTCTTAGTTGACCATTATAGCAAAATCATTCCTCTAGATTTTTGATTAAACTTTGAAGTCACTAGTAATAAGGTTGAATATGAATCTCTCAGCTTTGGGATGCAAACAACCATTGACTTAGATATATCGTACTTACATAATTTAGGAGATTCACAAATTATATGTCATCAAGCTAGTGATGAATATTAATGAAAAATTGAAAACCTTATTTCATATCAATAACTTGTATCTACTCTCTTTAAATATTTTGCATATTCTACTATTGAAGTAATTCCATGAGAAAAAATGATATAGCTAATTCTTTTGTTTTTTTAGCCTTTATTTTTCACCTACATCAGGCATTACATGATTCAAAATTATTCATCCACATGATGAAAACTCATTCTATTCTAAAATCTAGGATAATTTTCTTATCTAAAACATCAAGGCTTTCACTACCTAAAAAATCCCATGTCACAAAAATATCATCTAGTTTATTGAACATCATACTTATCCTCTAGGGATTAACACTTATGAAAATACGCAACTCCATAAGTAATATTAAAGATACATAATTATACATGACATCCTTTATTATTGTAATGATTAAGGTAACTTGCTCCTTTGTGTCACTCAATATGAAGTTCCTTCTCTTATTGAGCAAGTGAATGGGGGCATTTTTGGTGGCCATAGTAGTGGACATCCTATAACTTGAAAATGCCTATGCATGAAATACTTATAGCCTACCCTCAAAATATATTCTATCATATTTTATAATAAATCTAGTCCTTTCCAACTTCATGATGATATAATTCACTCTCTTTTGGATGACTTGCAAGATATATTAATCATAATATGTCCACATATTCATCATTACCACCACATAGTAATTTACCAAGTGGGTCAAATATATTCCCCTTTTTAACATTATTGGCATCATTATATCTAAATTCCTTCTTGACCAAATCATATGTCAATTTATAATTCCACACACCATCATATTTGGATATGGTGGGAAGTTAAAAATAAATACATGAAACAACTATGCACAAAATTCAAAATCACATATAAATTTTCCATACCTTATCACCCTCAATGCTATAGTTAAGATGAATCCACTAATAACATCCTTAAAAATGTCTTGAAAAATTCTATTAGGGATTGTCATTCCGACTGGAATCTCAAGCTATATCTCACATTTTGGGCCTATTATATTATTATTCATACTATCAATAGTAACTCCATTATCCCTAGTCTATAGTTCTGAAACAGTCTTAACATTAGAAGTTGAGTTACCCTCTCTATGCATCTCTCTTTATGTAATCATACCCAATGAATATCTTTATGAATCCTATCTTTGTGTAATATAATCCTTGATGTGTGACATATGAATATTCTACAACATAATAACCAACACAAATCTTAAATTGCTAAACAACATAATAAAAAATATAGAGTATATAATTTAAATGTTGGTGATTTAGTATTAAATTTATATTACACCCATGATAAATATGTAAGTACACCCAAATTTGGTGGGGCCCATACCTAGTTAAATACATCTTTAGACCTAAGACCTATAGATTGAAAACCAATGAATTAAATATCTTTAAAGAACTAAAAAATGCTTAGTTTTTGAAGAATTACTTTACCTAGCTAAATTTATATCTTGGATTTACTTTTTCATATTGATTTTAATTTCCAACATTTATTACTTGCATACTGATAATTAATTTTACATATATTTTTTGGAGCTAATGTATCTTGTGGGTTCATATTTCAATTACATTTACACACCTATAGGTTTCCATTTTTTTTACAAATTAGCTATAATACATTTTTTTTGGGCCTTAGGAATTTTGTCTTTGATTACAACACTTGGTTTTCTAGTTTGTGAGTTGCATCATAAGGCCATGATGAGGACCCAATTTTCCTCATAGACATTCTTTCATACTTTTATGTTTTTCCTTTGATCTCTAATTCTTTAATATACATTCCATTATAGGTCCTTTATTTACACCTATTAGATTTATTTTTGTGAGTTCTAATATAATACCTTGGATAGGACCAAGCCTACCTCATAAACACTCACACATATATTGATTGATTTTAATCCCAACCTTAGATAGGTGTCCTCCCTAAAAGATAATTCCATAGTCAAGAGAAACATTTCTCCTCACTTACAATCATTCATATTCTTTTGTGGTAAAAATATAACAATCTCTCTTCATGTATTCATTCATATATATCCATTCTCATGATGATGATTCATGCCTACTTGTCTTTGTGCCATATTCAATTGTATATTATTTGTGATTAGGGGCAAACCTATCATTCTATGCTCTTTTCCATGGTTCCCTATATTTTAGATTCTTTTGGGCACTTGAAGGTTAGTTCTGAGATTGCACTACTTTCTCACATGAAATTATAGGAGTCTTATACACCATAGTATTTAGGTCCTCTTCTCTAACAACCAAGTTTAAGATATCTTTTCATAGTCATATTTTACACATATGCTTGGTTTTTAGAATCCATATAGAGGAGGAAAATAAAAAGCCATAAAAATTAAAATTCAAATCATAAAAGTAAAAATACAATGATTAAAATGAAATTAAAATATTAAAATACAAATCACACCAAAATATGTGATATTTATTTGACACATCTCCTTTTATAGTTTAAGCTCAAACTCCATAGTTTTCCTCATGATAGAACCAAGGTATATTTGGGTGTGGTAGACTAGTAGACTAGGATAAGAGATCTCACTATATTATCATACTATCCTCCTATATTATAGTGCCACCAAATTTATCACAAAATTAAATGATATTTATAATAGATATATATATATATATATATATATATATATATATATATATATATATATATATATATATATATATATATATATATATATATATATATATATATATATATATATATATTTTAGGATTCCTAAGCAATGGGGAACATGTTGTGGGAAGGTAGAACCATTTAGATAAAATTCTTTTGGAAAAACTATGTTAAAATTTTTGATGCTTAATGTTTCAGATCCTCTTCTCAGATCCTTCATCAGGTGAATATTAATGAATTTTATCTTGATGAAGGATCTCAGAAGAGGATCTGAAATGTCTTATAATATCCTTCACTAGGAGAAAATTCATGAATTTTCTCCTAATGAAGGATCTGAGAAGAGGATCTAAAACGTCGAGCATCAAAATTTTTAACACAATTTTTCCAAAAAGAAGTTTCTCTAAATGTATGGATCATGAAAGCATAAAATATTTTAAAGGTAGAACCATTTAAATTTTGATTCATTAAAACCTTCATGGGATTATCTATATACATCCCTAGTTACCTCAAACTTACATTACTAGTTAGGGTTCTCTAAGGCCATTAGTGTTGAAAGCATCTTGAAAAATTGATTTGATTGTCTTGTTTTTGATAAATATTATATTTTCACCTTGGTGCCACATTGTTTCTCCCACCACCCATTTAATTTCCCACTTGATAGTCAAGTTTTGTTTTTAAAATCTATCCTAATTTTTTGTACTTCCTATTCTCCATCACCTTTTGACATGGTAAGAATATGGTAATTTTAGTTGAACCATAATGAGAAAATAAGATGCATCTTTGAGTTGTTTCAAGAAATTCTCTTGGTTATGACCTTATATTTATATTAGTTATCTTTTTTAGGTTTTTTAGGCTTGATTTTTTTGTTCACCCTTTTTTAAGGCCACTTCATCTTGTTTCTCCATTAAAATGATTTTCAAATCATTTTTTCATCTTTGTTTGAGTATAGTTTTCTCTTGTATATATGTTGTTTAAATTAATTAATTCATGTTAGCACTCCAACCTAAATCCTAAAATGAGGTTTTTTAATCCTAAATTTAATGCTTGACTAACATGGGAATAGCCTAAGGCTATGGGTGACCTATGATTGGGCTAGACCTATAGATTATGAGGATAAATCCCCTGGTGCATCTATTTGGATCAAGTCACTAAGACCTAATATTGATGGGGTGAAAAGGGATATAGATTTCATAAAATATACCTAATATAAGTGTGGTGATGCACTAATATGATCATTCATCCACTCACATTGACACCTAATAACACTAATAAGCAAGACAAGTGACTAAATCTTCTTACTCCAAGGAATCCTATACAAAATTATTTTAAATAGAGGTTGCACTAAGTGGTAAAACATGAGGGTAATGTTGTAAGGAATATATAAAGGAAATTACCAATCAAATCTCCACTTTAAGTTCAACCACTTATCATTCAAACACACTACATGACCTACATAAGACCATATACTAGAAACTAGGTGAAATTAAGACTTACCAAGGGAGAAAACCTACCAAATGTGAAAAAAAAACACACTAAAATAATATCAAAGAGTCTAAAAATAGTCATTTTCATTATATTAAGAGGTTACAAGGTGCCAATCTAGGTAGAGTATCCTTATACCAAGGTGAAGGATAAAAATAAATGCCTTAAGGACTAAATATATAGAATGATCAAAAGAGAGAGAAGTGGGAAAGATGGAGTGTATGTGTAGATAAGGATTCATAATGACCAAATACCACTCATACTATAATTACAAATAGTAACAATAATCCTTCATATGACTCTTCATGCATTGGTGTTCATAAATGGACTCTTTAAGTATTGAGGTGGAGTGGTGGAGGCTATATTTGACCTATTTAAAATCATTGATATGGCCTTATTTTTAATATTACTTAATTATAATTATATTTACAAGTCATTGAGAGATTTAACTAGGCCACCATGAAGCATATAATAGCCTATCTTCCTTTTGTGTATATTGACCAAGCTTGGTAACTATCCTATTCTTCCATAATGCCTATGAGAATTGTATATTCTCCCTAATGAATTAGTTACAAGAGTAATTACCCTAAATTAATTCCTCCAATAGCCTCTCTATTCCAAATTTTAACTCCCTTTGTTGACCAAGTAGGTCTACTAAGCCTAGTTACTTGACTCTTTATGTTTGGTGGCCATGAAAGCCTCTATGAGACCTTAATAACATGTGAAAAATCATGTTAAAATCCTAATAAATTTTTCCACACCATGATTTAACTCTTTAAATAATTTCACACATAAAACCTTATCTCACTTAGGTAACTAGGTTGCCTTCTACTTGCATATGTAGACTAGCTATTTGGTGTGGACTTTTAGGGGCATTTACAAGTATATTTTTGGATATATTATGAATTGAGAAGGTAAAATAATTCTTAAAACACACCCTAAAATGAATGGAAACTTTCCAAATAGTTCTACACCTTGAAAACATCATAAAACCTTGAAAAAGTACCCTTTTTGACAATTCCATATAGTGTTCATACAATCCAGTACCATGGGTAGGGTCTCCTCTGAGTGCACTTTGTGGTTCAAGTTTTGTTTTCATTCCACTAAAATTAGATTCCAATTCTTCACTATCTTCTCAATTAGGTTATTACTAGGGTTTAAGCATGGATTTAAAGGTCTACCATCTTAACAATGGTTCATAAAGATCAAACCTACAATACCAAAATAATGGTCATGGATGTTTAGTCCATATACCCCCTAAAAATCTTTAAAATATTTTGTTCTCATTCACCTTGTGTGTGGAGATACAAATAGAAGATGGTGGATCTTGAACTCATTACAACCCTTTTTTACATGTCTATAGTCTTAACAATGATTCATAAAGGTGGGAACATAAAACTAACTCTTTATTCCATGGGTGTTGAGTCCATAAGTGTGCCCAAATATTTATAATATCATTTCCATGATTCCTTATTCTATGAAATATCTAATCATTTGAATAGACAACTCGAGCTGGCTACTTGGATAGTGAAATTTGAAAAGGGTCTTAAGACCAAGTTTGGAATTTTTTGCATTCCCATACTTAAAATACTTCTTTCAAGACCTATATTTTATAATCACACCTCATCATGTACATCATTATACTATGGAGACATGGGTGTGCCCCAAGATGGTGTGGGGTTTGAGGCCTTAAGGAGTGGCTTTTAGGATTCATAGGATTAAACTGAATCTCATGACTCTAAGGCACCTGTATGTGTTTGGGGATTAAATAACATCATAAAAAAATATTTCTCTCCTATTTCAAACCTTATTCAACTATATCTAGATAAAAAAACTCCACTTTGTCTCCATTCTCCCATATGAGCTTGCTTTGAGTGATATGGTTGTCAAGCTGAATGCTTGGTAATAATTGTTAGAGGCCTGAATGGTTTCATGTTTTTTACACCATGTTTATGAATTTATGACTCATATAATATGCTTCTAGGATCTATAAATATCCATTCTAATATGGTATCCATCCATATTTTTGCTTGTATGCTTACCAAATCTTGCTTAGGGTTTGAGGGTAATTAGGCCTATGTAAACCTAATGCTTTGGTCTAGTGCCTTCTTCCTTTAGTATAAGACTTATACCCTTATGAGACATTGTTATGAATTTTCTACCACCTTCCCTATATTTTCTTAGAATCCCATCAAAATCCTAACCTGTATGGATCCTCTAACTCTTACACACAAGCCTATTTAGGCCTAGTGGGTATGTGCAGGCCATGAGTCCCTTCTTGTCTTAGGGATTGAAAAATATTAATGTGAAATAATGATATCTTATTATGATGAAAAGATATAAACCAACCTTAAATTAATACCTCACCTCTCTATAAGGTTCTCACTCAACTCTCTTTCATTGGGTCCTGAATATAAATGGTGATCTTGGATCATGACTGTGTGAAAAAGAATAGACCCTATCCTTATGATTTTTTTTTATTAATTTAAAAAAATTGGTTACCCTTTTCATGAGTTTCTCATCCTTGAATAATTTTTATGATCCTAAATATTCCTTATAGTAGGTTCATGCTCAACTGCTCTCTACCTATGATCAGGCCTGTAGGTGATGGCCCTAGGCTTCTTGACTATGTTATAGGGGTAAATAAATTCCTTCTTGTCCCTTGAATTCATTTTGACCTTGTGAGACAAAATATTATCCCCTCAAAACATTTTATGTCTCTCTAACCTTTACATTTTATTTTATTCAAGGTCTCTAACTTTACCATGTGTTCAAGAGGTGTAACTATCTTTGATTCCATATATAGGTTTGTGTATGCTTCTCTTAGGCCTTAAAAATATTTTGTCAATATCAAAGGACAAAATTATTAGTTTTGTATTGAGGTTTTAGAATAAAAAATTAATCACCCCCAATTTTACCCTTAGTTACTTCTTATGTAAACTTTAAGGCACTTATCTCTTCTTCTCATAGCTCTAATTAGGTGGTAGATGAGGTTTGCTTGATCATGTATGTGGATATTAAGAAGTGGAATGATTCCATATTGTTTTCAAGAGTATTATTATCATGTAATTAACCTATTACTATTTATTCTCCAACCCTTTTAACTCTTAAAGTCTTCATCATACTACCAGGGTTCCCTAACCATGTAGTTATAGCTAGTGCCTCTCAAAGTCTAAACTGAGTTGCTCTCTTGTGGAGAGATGATAAGGTGTTAACATTTATTATAAACCCTAACTTATATTTATATTCTTATTCATAGGCTCATATTTTTCCTCAAGGGCTTTCAATGTCTTAGATAATTCAACTCAATAATGACTTCTCATCTCTTAGCCTACACAATAGGCCTGACATGACTATGAGAGGTCTATATTTACATAGTGGGCAAAGGATGGGGATGGTTAATGTTAAGGTAAATGATGAATAAGTAGTGATGGTATATAAAATGGAGTAGATAAATATGAAGGATAATTTTTTTATATTTAACACTACTAAAGACCCTCTGTAGCTACTCTATCATCACTTTGCAAATGAGATCATATCCACTTATGATAGTTACATTAGAATTAGGGCTTGAAGGGGACCTAGAACTGATTATGGCTCAATTTTTTTCTTTGGATAGTAATATAAGTTCAAATTTATTCCAAGGAACTATTACACAACCCATAACCACCATTTACTTACATTACCAAGCTTTGAATACCCTTCAACATAGGGAAACCTATTTACAGTCTACAAATAGAGAGAGCATGAATATTTCATTACTTTCACACCCCCACACATGTGAAACATGGGTGGAGGGTGATGGATATGGTATATGAGGACCTTAATAACACACATCAAGTGTTGATTTGTATAAATTCTTTAAAATTGCATCAAGATTGATGCCATTTCAATCCCCTACATAGATGAAGAAGATCATTGAAGTGTCTAGGTTATTAAATTTTTTTTATAAATCATAGGCTATTAACTTATATAAAAATACCATGGATGACAATTCCATTCCTATACCCAAGAGACCATCTCCCTATTTTCTCTCTCCTATCCATATTATCTATAAACCTGAAAGCTTTCTTAGGCTATAAAAGAGCTCGATGGAAGGGAGAGGTTGGGTTTTTACCTATTTGACCTATTATAATCATTAAAATACTACAAGACACCTGACATGAACCACCTTAAACCTTTTACCCCTCTATATGGACCTAATCGTATAAGTATGTACAACTTATTAAAACACTTGAAAACTCTCATTTTCTTGCATTTTCTCCATGTTTCTGACCTTAAACCACCATTAGAGGGAAGAGGGAGGTAAAACATGAGTTAAATGAAAATTTAAAATTGTTGGTTCTATGGGGGGAGTTGAAGAGGCACATTTTCCCCATGTGTGGGATCTATTTGGTGAGTGGGAGTGAATATGAGATTTAAAATAAACCTTTAAAGGTATGAAATTCCTAGTCATGACCATATGATGAAAATGTGATATTTTAAAGACATTTAAAAATAATTAAACACTTGAAATATTACCCTTTCCAAAGATTTTATAGTTCATTTAACCAATATGTGGTGTTTGAAGGGTGATTGCTGGATTTAGGGCAGTTATGAAGGCTTAAAACTACTTAAATGGATAAACCATGAATAATGACATTAAACACAATAATAAAACTTAATATTATGACCTTGAAAAAGGATTTAAACCCTCAAATCTTACCAAAAAATGTTTATCTTCAATAAATGTCATCAATATGTCTAAAACCATAAGGATTAGCAACCTTTAAATATAAAAGCTACCTTAACTTTTGCTAAAAGACCTTAATCTTGTCAAACAAGTTTAAAACCAATCATTAAACCTCACAAGACATCTTGAAAATCTCTTTATCACTCAAGGATCACCATGGACACTATCACTTCACCAAATAGACCTTAAAACAACTATGACATGATGGATTTACAAGTAGGCTCTAATACACATCATGACACTTCTAACAGTACTACCAAGGTTCAAAATGAGATAAATGAGGAAATCACCATGAAGGTGATCACTATGCATAGGATTGGGTAGGTTCCATGGAATTTTTTTGGTTTTATGGGTTTTCATTTGGCTTAGGAGGCCAAATTGCCAATAGTTCACATATCCCTTATTTGATTTTTATTATCACTTATCTTACTTTGGATACATCTTTAGGGATTTTAGTCATAAGTAGCCTTAGATTTTGGCTTACCAATTTTTACCTTATTCATTTTCCTTTATATTTTAGTTTTAACATAGCCTATTCATCTTATATTTACAACTTTTCATGTGTCTTTACCAATTTTGAGAATTTCCATTTACTTTGACTTTCCTACATTTTCTTGTCTTGGTACTATTTTTAGCCTTGTATACCTAGAGTTTCTCAAATGTAGGTACTACACCCCTATAATTGAGACTATGATATTAACTTATAGTAATTTAATAATAAATTTAATCCAAGATTTTCTTATGGTACTTTCAATAATTTAGTTATCAATATTTACTTTTATAATTTCATTTTATTTAGCTTAGTTGTTGTGTTGTTATGTTCTTTCCTAAAGCTCCATCTTATATTATACTATTGTGATATGTGATGATATTCAAGTGAGGAATATTTATACACTATATTTTTCACTTTTATCATTTACTGATGTTTTCTCTTGTAGTAACATATCGGGCCTCAATTGCCTTGAATGCATGCCTTAAAAGGTGCATTAGGAAAGGGTGGGAAAGCCTTTGGTGTTTTGAGAGAGATGTTATCTACATATCATTCATATATCCATTTCAAATTCCTAATATTTAATTCCCTACTTACCTCCTTCCATCCTACCCCATATAGATATATCAACACCCATATTCCCTACTATAACAACCCAACCAGATGTAGTTGATTTGACACTTGTCCCTTCCCTACCACATTAACTTGGTTGATCTTTAAATATGTCAAGTATCTTCACAACTAATTTGTCCTGACTGATGTAGTTCAATGTCAGTCAACCCATTTTAAAATACATTATAGTAGGCTAATGGAATTGACTTATCTTATGATATGGATTTGGGTTTTTGATGACTATAAATACAAGTCACCTTTTCATTACAATATATCATATACACTCATTTTGATATACTTTCACTCACACTTCTACCCTAATCTAAATTTAGAGGAGTTATCACTTAGATTCTTGTTTTAAAATAATATTTTCTTATGGAGTCTTGGAGATTCATTAGGAGGATTCATTTTAAACTAGATCTTGATTCAACCTTTGAGGTCTTCAAAACCTCAAAAATCTATTGAAAAAAACCATTGACCAAGGGGGAGATTGAGGCTTGATGGGTTCTTCATCAAGGTAAATATATTCTAACCCTAACTCTTTCATTTAGTAGATATTACATAGTAAATTAATATGTGTGTATGCTTATTTGAGATTTATCTACACTTATACTTAGTGTGGCTCTACGATTTCTCTAACTTTCCATTTATCCATTTTAGGTAGCCTAGGCCCCTATTTGCCTACTATGGCTCATTAACCTTTTTGATGTTTCTAACCCTTCCCCTTAGTTTACTTTATCTTTTTTGCAAAACTAATTACATTTCTTGTTTATAATATTAGACTAATTAAAATAGAGATTTAGTTAGAGATACTTCATTGTGTTATAGGCCTAAAGGATTTGTAACCCTTTATTTTGACATTGGTGTTATACATGCTCATCTTGATATGTTTTTAAATACATTGGTCACATATTGAACATTAAATATCATTTAGATATATCTGATTAACCTTTTGAGTCTATATATTTAGAGATAGGATAGTTTTTAGCTGATCTTATCGCATTACATACATAAGTAGTTGCATAAAATTCATTTTGTTGTGTAACTTGGAATTTAGTGCAAGTTTACATGTCCAAAAAGAATTATTTTATAAATAATAAATTAAGAAATTCTAGGATAATTATGTACTCAAAGTAAACTTAAGGTGTAATTATTAATTTATGCCAACACCCACCCTTGACTACAACTTATGGAGTTTATTTAAAAATAAAAAAAGGGTCCTGACACTAGATCTGATCAAGTACCCATATATGATGAAATAAAAAGACTACCCTAGAAATATATGCATAAGAAGGATCTCACACAAAAATTAAGACAAAAACATAGAATATTTACCAAAAAAATACTGAGATGCACCTCAAGGATCTCACCTAAAAAAGTAGTACATAACACCCATTTAATACTAAATTAGGTGAGGTAGATGAAAAATATAAAGAATGTCAAAAATTAAAGTGGGAAAAATGTTTCATGGTTCTTGAAATACACCAAAGGCTATTAAAATAACATAAAATTAGGATATACATCATAAGGATATTGTTATTGGTGCTAATAATTTCATTACATGGATCTAAAAATAACACCAAAGAGTCAAACATATGCTAAAAAAACCATAAATTTCTCACCACAAAGAACATTCTATCTATCAAAGAAGCCATCACAAAATGATATTTTTCTCTAAGAAGGTAGCACTACTAGGTAGTATGAACGGTGTGTAGAAGATGCAACTGAATAACCCTAGAGGGATTGTTTAGCTCATTTTGATTTATTTAAATGTTTCATAATGAACTAACTATTTGGGAATGTATACTCCATGAGGATTCTCTATGATTATTTTAGAGGTGTGATCAATCTATCTTGAGTATGAACAATACTTAAGAAGTTGACTGCATGTTTGATAATGGTGTTCCTATGTATAAGGTCTCTATTTGAGTTAATTGAACATACATAGAGGTGAGTAAAGGTGATTGTGATCTTTCAATGATTTCTTGTGGGACATAAGGAGTGGACCCATGTATTGTAAAGTGGTCATATGTTCTTATTTTGTTCAATCATGTGCTACATGGGTGAATAAGTCTCCATGAGACCTATAAGAGCTACAAAGGGTTTTATTAAATGGTGTATTTGCTTAAGTGTGACCCATGTAAGATGCCTTAAGGGTGAAGGCATGTATTATGGCTGAAAATGAATATTATTAACTTAATAATTCTTTATTGCTCTATATATAGTGAAACCAAATGTGTTGGGTTCTAGACTTGTAAGTGTGACACTATGGAGAGATTTGTAAGTGAGAGAGTTTTAATGAAAGTTTTAAGAGAGATTGGAGAGTGGATTATTTTTATTTTGTGGAGTGAATAAGGGGTAGTGATTAGTCCACTAATTATTCTATTTATAGCCTCATCCATAACCAGTTATATATATTCTACCTATATGAATCCCTACAACTATCCATGACTTATGTAAATGAATGAATGAATTAATGATTATATGTGTGCATTAATATATACATGTTATGTTATAGATTAATTATGTTTTTTATTTGATTATATTATACTTGCATAACTTTATTTAACAAGCATTTGAAGGGTAGAATAAGACTACAAGAATCTTGCTTGGTCACAACACTTATAGAGAAGCTTGCAACAAAAGTGGCTTCTAGCCCGTAATAACTTCTAAGATATAGGATTTCCACCTACAAGTTGCCTATAGAAACTACATTATTTCACCTATAAGTTACTTGTAATAAATACCAAAATTTAGGATTTACACTTATAGGTTGCTCATAGCAACTGTAGGCTTACACCTATAGGAACTTGTAACCACTACATAAAACAAACCATTATTGTGATAATAAGTAATTAGATTTTAAGGACACATCTAGATATCTTATTAAAAAAATAAATGATTGAAGAGGATCCTCCATAATAGTTTTATAGACCCTTTACATGAAGTAACACTTGGATGCATTTCCAAAAGATGAATAGGACAAGGATAATGGAAAGGAGAAAAAGAAGAAAAATAATAAAGTAACATATATTGTCCTTTACCCATCAAGGCTAAAAACATGTAACTTTAAGTTACTAACCACCTAAGTGTTGACTGGGTTAGTTGTAAAGTATTTTCACCTTTGCTAGTTTAGTGTTTTTGGTTGGAATTAATAAAATACCTTATGTATTTAATGGTAGAACCTAGATTA
Source organism: Torreya grandis (assembly GCA_037957365.1). Taxonomy (NCBI): domain Eukaryota; kingdom Viridiplantae; phylum Streptophyta; class Pinopsida; order Cupressales; family Taxaceae; genus Torreya; species Torreya grandis. The sequence continues at coordinate 543,111 of JARHVA010003459.1, read as the reverse complement.
GACTGAGGATGATGGAATTGTAGAAAGTAATTGCATTCTAATTTATGGAATATTATAATCTACTGTAGAAATATTTAATTTCTATATATTTGAGTAATGAAAAGGCTAGTTTTGTAATAAGATTTTTTAAGTTTCTTGAAGAAGGATTGGAACTTAGTTATGAACAAGGAGGCCCCCCTTGAAAGGAGTTACAATGAAGATCTTGACCCTTCTTAGATTAAAGTGTGTTGTGTGAATTTATTTCATTACTAGTTTGATTATATGAAGTGTGATGCATGTGTAACTCATAAGTGTGAAGAATTTTTGCATTTTATTATTATAATTTCCTTATATATCGATATGGTAAAATCAATATAAGTTCATTGTAATATAACCAACAATTAAGTTATCCTATGAATAAATAATGCCTATGTAGTGTTGACATATTTGAAAATCTTATATACCCTAGGTTGACAATTAATGTTAAGTATATTTAAGAATCTGGTATTAACTGGGTAATAAGTCTGACTAACATTTTGGTGTTGTTACTAAGGAGGTCATCAATTATTGATTTCTAAATTAATTTTACCGCTTTCTAGAGTAACTTTCTTGCTTTCTAGAGTAACTTTTCTACTTTCATTAAATAACTTTACTACTTTCTAGAGATAAATTTTCAATTCCTATTGTTTTAATTTCCACATTCCATTTTTTTTTCATTTTCTACATTTTTTTCTACCATTTTGAAACAACCCCTGAAACACAAAAAAAACCCTATACAGGAAAATACAGGATAGTTGAAGGAGTGACTCAACATTTATGTAGAGAGAAAGAGATTCTTGAGGGAGATTCCTACCAAACAGGCCACAATTTTTTACTAGAAAAGAACCACAAGTAACTATAACAACTAAGAATCCTATGAAAAGATATACCATAAGTCGAAGGGCTCTTAAAGAAGGGAACACTATAAACTAAAAGAGGTTGCTTGCAGAAGAAGTACTATTGGCTTTGAAAAAAGAAACAAAAGTGAAGGAAGTATTAGCTAAGTTAGTAAAGAGAAATGAATAGGAATAACTACATGAAATAAACACTCTAAAGAGAAACATTAGAATAACATCCCAATAAGGCTTTCTTAAATAAATCAAAGAAAGCTTAGGAGAGTCTTCAGACTTTTCATCTGATAAAAGGACTATGGATCAGTAGATAAATGTTTACTATCATGATAAACAAGGGATTGATATATAATTTTAGGATGTGATCATGAGTTCCTTTGTTATCCATATCACAATAAAATCCATCATTGATCAAAGAAGAATAATTTTTAGAAGAGAACATGGCTTCAAACATAGTTACTTTTGAATTTCCTATTCTAGATGCAACAAGTGTAACACAAATGAAAAATATCCCACCCTTAGCCTTGTCTAATTTTAGAGGTACATTATCAAAATACCTAGACACATTTTTTTTCAAATTTGACATCCTCTACAGAATCTATGACTATAGGTAGGATACACAAAAATTAAAACTTTTTCCTACCACCCTCAAAAACTCAACACTTCACTAGTTCATGGAGCTGGGTAGTAATTCAGTCCACAATTAGGGAGACATGAAAAATAAGTTTCAAGATAAGTATCAAGAGTATGGATGAGTAATAAATTATATAATAAATTACATCTTTAGGATGACTCAAGAAGAGGATGAGTCCTTGGAAGACTACACTAAATGATTCATGTTCAGTGTACAAAAATTTAAGTAAAGTGCACTAGTAGAAGAGCCTTTAAAACTCATCTTCCTAAAAGGAGTCAAAGAATATTATATATAATCCTTGAACCTAATGAGTGGGGGAGATATATCCCAAATGACATTCACAGATGTCAAAGAGCTGAGAAAAAATTATTCTAGATTTTCCATAAATAAAGTTAGGGAAAATAAGCTTCCACTAGCAGATATAAGTGGCCTATCAAAATATAAAGTTAGTAACCTATTACAAGACATGAAATAGGATATCATTAGTCACATAATCACCTAACTAGATAGGATACACACAAGTTAAAATCAAGTAGCCTTAGTTCAAGCTTTGACCATCTATTGTCTAGATTGGAAGAAGAAGAAGATAGATTGTAGGTGTCATGAGGTTTGGGCTAGAGTAGCTAATATGATAGCTAAAGAACCAAAAATATTAGAGTTTCACATTATAAGAGGATATGGGGACCAATTTTTCTATGTTTCATAAATAAATTCATGTGTTTAATGACCATCTTATCCAGGTATGGGATAAAATTCACCTTTTGCAAATTCTACCTTTTTCAATTCATAATTTATAAATACTACTCCCAATTGGACTAGTTCATGGATGAACATCCCACCTCCTAATCCTAGCTAGAAGCCACCTTAGATAATACACCCCTTCACATTCTAAAATCTTCCATAAAATGTATCCCCACCTTGGATACAAGCTTGGCAGCCATCCCAAGGCGCACCCCTCACAAACTAGTGGTAACAACCCTAGAGAGCCAAGCAACCATGGGGAAATTGAACCTACTCTTATGCCCAATATAGAAGCTATACCTAAGCCTAATCATATCCCTACCTAGCCCATACAAAATCCTAAAAATAAGTTGGTGCAACCAACATTTAGTAATAAACCTATTTAGTACCCATTCCTACATTCATGAAGAGTTCTACCACCCTTAACCCCACCAATAATAATGGAGATAGCTCAAGAAACTCCACAAGATCATGCTAATCCACCTTCACCACTATTATAACTTTATGAACTAGTAAATAAAGTGACTAGTGAAGCAACCACACCATTTCTATAATATCTTAGTCTTTATCACCACATAACTGAGCCTAAATTTGACTTCATAAGGTAAGTCAAGAATCTCTATATTAAAATTCCTCTCCTCTAAGCCATCAAGGATGTGCCCATATATTCCAAAGATGTAAGAGAGATATGTCTATTCAAACCCATAAAAATGAAGAAATATCCCAATATAGTGCATGTGATTGTCCAACTAGTAGACATTATGCTGGGAAACACCCTACCAAAGAAATGTTTAGATCCAAGATGCCCAATAGTAACAATCTAAATCTATGATCAACAGTTGTCCAATACATTGATAGACCTAAAGGCTATAATAAATGTAATGATAATTGAAACCATAAAAAATTATAGCTAAATAATATTCATCCCACATCTACAATGTTGTAAATGGCTGACAAGTCTACAGTCAGACTAGGAGTCATTGAAGATCTTTTCATTACTATATATTATTGGGAGTATCTTACGGATTTCATTATACTATAACCAAAGTCTAATTTGTGTAGATACCCTCTCATCTTAGGATGACCTTGACTTACTATAGTATATGCCTTCATCATATATAGATCAAGTAATATGTTGATATCAATTAGTAACTATACTAAGAAGCTGGTCCTCTATCCTCCAGAACAACCATCCTTGGAACTAGAGCATACATTATGGGTTAAATAAGATGAGACAAACTAGCCTCCTTTTATTATTTTATTCACTATAGACCATGCATGCACCTTGGATGATCAAGAGGAAGATAAAATTCTTTTAAATGTTCTCTAGAATAATTACCAAACTAATCCTAAAAATCTCAACAACCTACAATGCGTAAAGTGCACATTTGTCAAACTCTAGGAAGAAGATAGATCTACTATATCTATACAAAAAATATTCCATCATCTACTACCTCATTGATACATCCAAACCAAATCCATTATAAATTTAGAAATGATGAAAACACTCACAAAGCAAATTGAAATTTTTCCAAGAAAAACATTTCTTATTTATAGCAAGTTGGAGTTAAATGAGGAAAAGTGCCTAGTCAGCATGTTGCATGCACAATAATGTGATTTTTCATGGGATTATGAGGATATAAAAGGAATTATCCAAAAAACATTCACACATCACATCTGTATAAAATAAGAGTACAAACCAATCAAAAAACCACAATGTAGTATGAATCTAGCTCTTAGAGAAATAGTCAAAGTGGAACTATATAAACTCCTAACCACTAGATTTATATATCCCATATTAGATAGTGAATGGGTGTCACCATTGGTAATTGTATCAAATAAAAATGGAGAGTGGTGTTTTTTCATAGATTATAGGTAACTTAATACAATAACCAAAAAGGATCATTTTCCTCTACCATTCATTGATCAGGTGATGGACACACTAGCAGGGAAAAAATATTTTACCTTTCTAGATGGCCTCAATGGTTACAACTAGATTATAATTACTCTTGAGGACTAGGAGAAGACCACCTTCACTTGTACCTAAGGTACCTATGTTTACAATATATTACATTTTGGAATGTGTAATTCTCCTACAACATTCTAGAGGGCTATCTTGAGTATCTTTTTAGATCTAGCCAATGAATGTGTAAAAATCTACATGAATGACTTCACTATCTATGGAGAAACATTTGATGAGTGCCTGAATAACCTAAATAAATTTCTACAACATTGTTAGGAGAACCATTTATCCTTAAGACACAATAAATACTACATTTTAATGATAGAAGGCATTAACCTAGGCCACCATGTATTTGTTGAAAGAATCAATGTTTACCCTACAAAAATTAGCATAATAAAAAATCTACCTATACCTCAAAAATAGAAAGATGTTAGGAGTTTTCTATAACATACTAGTTACTAAAAAAAATTTATCAATAATTTTAGAAAAGTAGTAGCACCATTATTTACTCTCTTGACTAAAGATGCTGAATTCATATGGACTCCTACCTATGATGTAGTTTTCAAAAAATTGAAGGAATTATTGATCACCACCCTAGTCTTACATGGTCCTAATTGGAAGCTTCCCTTACATATTCACATAGATTCTTGAAATACTACCTTGGGAGCTATTCTAAGACAAAAATAAGAAGTACTCAACTATGCCATATATTTCATAAACAAGAACCTATAGGCAATAGAACTAAATTACACGGTCACTAAAAATGAGTTCTTAGTAGTAGTTTATGCTATCAACAAGTTCCATCACTACATAATAGGGTACCAAGTCTTTATTCATACAAACCATGGAACCATTAGGTACATTATGAACAAACTAACTATCCTAGGTAGAGTGATAAGATAGATGCTCTTATTACAAGAATTTGATCTAACTATTGTAGATAATCCTAGTAAAGACACTATCATGGTTGACTTCCTATCATGACTATAATCCCCTCAAGAGGATACCATAGTGGATAACTCATTTCTAGATGAGCATTTATTCTCCCTCACCTTGACCACACCATGATATGTTGATATTGTTAACTACCTTATATTATGATTACTTCCACAACACTTCCTCCCTAAACAAAAAGAGCATTGATTCAAAAAAGTGTTAGGTATTCTTGGCTATCCAGATTTCTTTTCTATACTAGGCCTGACTCCATCATTAGAAGATGTATTAGAGAAGATGAAGTTATAGGCATACTCAAATCTTTCCATGATGAACCTTGTGGAGGGCACTTTGTAACCAAGCATACAATATTAAAAATATTGAATACAGGGTATTATTTACCCTCACTCCATAAAAATGCAATAAGGTATGCAACTCACTGTGGTAACTATCAATGTATGGGGAGACCCACACATTTATATGAAATGCCTTTTCAGCCTCAAATGGTACTTGATCCATTTGAAAAATGGGGCCTAGATTTTGTAGGACCTTTTGATAAAAAATTAAATAACAAAGAGTACATCCTTATATGTATTGATTATGTCACTAAATGGGTGGAAGTAAAGGCTCTTACACACATCAGGGATGAAAAGGTGACAAATTTCCTCTATGAATAAATATTCACAAGATATGGTGTGCCACGAGAAATAGTCACTAATCAAGGACCACAATTTATTGCTAGTTTAATTACCACCCTAGTTTAAAAATACAAGATTAGGCATAAAAAATTAACTCCATATCATTCACAGTTTAATGGATAGGTGGAAGTCACCAATAGGGAGTAAGAAAATATTTTGATCAAGACTATTAGTATGTCTCATAAGGATTGGGAGGCTAAACTTCCTAAAGTTATTTGGACATACATAATCACGTGAAAGACTACTATAGGCTTTACCCTATATGAGTTATTCTATGGAAAGAAACCTTTATTGCTAATTGAATTTGAGCACAAGACCTTACAAATATCACTAGAACTTGGGATGGATATATCTAAAGCATAGAAAGAAAGGATTCTATGACTTAATGCCCTAGATGAATACAGATAATAAGCATTGTAAAACATAGAAATTATACAATAATATTAGATTGGATGGCATGAAAGGTATATTAAGACTAGGTAAGTTAATACAGAGATTGGGCCCTACTTTTTGATTCAAAATATAAATATCATAAGGGTAAAATCCATACCAGATGATTGGTCCATTTGAGATTTAGCATGTTGATGATAATGGAGTAGTGTAACTCTAGACTATTAATTTGGTAAGATTTTATCTACTATTCAATGGCCACAAGCTAAAATTATAGTAAAAGCCACCCACTCAGGAGGAATTTACCAAGTAGGTATGCAAGTAATTATAAAATGGGTTTAATGATTTGTTGGATCATCATGATGTCTCACCAACCATAGGGAGAACCAACTAAAAAGTAGATAAATAAGGAGAGGAGGACATTCTAGCCCTCCTCTAGCATGAAGATTAAGATATTTGTATAGTATTTGACCAATCAAAATCACAATAGAAAAATAGAAAAGGGCCTAAATAGAAAAATATCTTGTTAGATATTTAGGGGTAAAAATGAAAAATGGATAACATGGAATAATTTTAAGAAAAACTACTCATCTTCCTATAATACAACTTTCCTTCCATTTGCTTCTAGCCTCAATCTTTAGTAGTTGTGGGTTCAAATTGTAGTTACAATGAGAAAGAAACAACTCAAAAAAAAGGGGGCTATAGGTACTCTTGGAGATATTGAGGGAACCTTCATAACTTATATAAGTAACATCTAATTTTTATAGTTACTACAAGCACCCTCACCATTGCTACAAGCACCTTTGTTAACGAAGGAATTCCTCCAATTGCTATGGGCTATTCTATAGTTGTTATGGGTACCTTCATCACCACTAGGCATAACTTTGCAGTGGCTATGGGATCAACCTACATTTGTTAAAGGTACATCCTAACCATTATATACACCTTTCTAGTAGCTATAGGCTAACTCCTCATAAACTATGAGCTATGGCTTTAGCTATGGGCTATTGATAAATTCATGGAAACTACTAGACAAACTAGAGGAGGAGTGAAGGAAGATTATAGTAGAAACTTCAAACATTTCTAAGGAATGACCATAACCCTAAATAATAAAGTAATTGCTGAAACAAAGGAATATACTTCCAATCTCCATTTGGAGTGTTGTAGATCAATATTTTTTGCTTTAGGGACATAAAAGAACCATTCTCAACTTTTGGTCACTTCATGAAAAATAACTTCACTATGTAAATATAAGAGATCTAGGATATTTTTTGGAGCATAGATCTCAATTTTGATAAACCAACTAATTTCCAATTTAAAATTTCACTAAATAAAGATTCCATCAACAAACACCATCATTCATTGGGAGTAAGATAAAAGAGAAACAAGTCATCAATAGGCTCATATAGAGGAGATCAAGAGCAACAAATGCCATCATCCACCCTCCTCCATGTTCATAAAGGATCTAACTTAGATAGCAAACAAAGATATATAGAAACTACCTTATGGAAGGATGGAAATAGTCTCTCATACCACTACAAGATCACTACTCCAGTCAATTGTAGGTCATCATGATTACATGCAGGTTGTTGAGGGCATATTTGAAGGATATAATACTATGATCACATAATTACCTAAGGGTAAAAATACATCAAAATCATGAATATTAAGGTAATAATTACATGAGGAAATAATAAGCTATGTTTTTATTCTGACAAACACTCACATTCAAATTTCTTATGCCATATCCCTAGGAATAAATAGTTAAAAAGGTATGGTATATATTTTAGTCATAGAAAAGCACTTTATTTTTTAATATAACATGCATTATATTAAAAAAATCATATCTAATAATTAAAACATCATCGAGTCTTGTCATGAACTATGCCACTCACACCCTCATTATGACCCTATCATATATCTTTATATCCAACACATACCACGTCACTTAGGGATAAGTGACGCTTCACATGGGGGGGGGGAGTATGATGTGGGTAATCAATCACAAGCACTCTAGGATAATCTATGTATGTGGATTTAAATCCCATGATTATACCATAACTATGTCAACATTTGATAGGGGAAATAATTAATTTTATTGTTTCCTACTTTGAGAGCATAGCTCATTCAACAAAAAAGACCTAAGCAAGATATTGTTGCACCCTATAACTAAAAATACCATTAGTAAAGAAATATGTTTTTCCACAGGAAGAAATTTAAAGGTAAAATTGGGTGTTTTAAAGAGATAAATATTTGAATTTTTTGACAGGAAGATAAACTAGCTAGAATGGGAGGTTTAGTAGTGAGAAGGTAACCCTTAGACCACAAGCAGTTGCAAGGAGACCTAGACATCTAGGACATCTTCAACAAGGTTGTATGGGATACCTTTTTTGAGAAACTACAACATTTTTTAGATTTTCTCACTAAATAATTTTCAAGGAATTTTATAGGATAATAGGTGAAAATATTTGGCATCACATTTCTAGTTATAGAAGAAATGGTAAGTTAGGTTATTAGGTTACTAAAAATAGGGGAAAATTGCAAAGAGAAACCTAATGGCCAACTAGATAGACAATAGTTTTATCAAGACAATGAAAAGTTAGTGTTAAATAAAGGAGGAGTAGAGAGATTGAGTCTACCCCCAAATTATAGAGAAGTGGCCTCGTATATAATAAAATATCTAACATGTGAAGGAAGGTACTCTATGATCTATACTCTCCAATTCAAATTTTTAAATCATTTAAGGCATGGTAAAACTATTGATATCCCAAACCACTTGTGGAATATCTTGAATAAAATATCTAAAGAATACCAAAGGGGGTAGAGAAAGCCTTGTCTCATCATTGTTTGATTTGGTTGTGGGTTAAACAAGGAATAAATAATATTAGACTTGACCTTACTTGGAAATAGTTTCTAACCCTAAGGATTAGTGAACCTTAGTAAGAGGAGGAAATCAATGAGGGGGAATCTCCTAAAGGATAGATCTATAAAATATCATAAGAGGATATTTTATGCACTAGTATAACTAGTTAGCCCATAGCCACTAAAGTTTCACCAATAGTTGTTACAGGCAAGAGAAGATGAAGAAAATTAGTGCTACCTTTTGAGAACATAAAAGAGGAAAGTCCACTAAAACAAACTAGGTAGAATTTTCTTTCTCTTACTATTACAAATATTTCATCACAAAAATTAGATTCTTCCACCATGGCTCCTTCAAAATGAAAAGTTCTTCCATCACTATTTGCACAAGAAGAGAAGGTTTCAATAGCTCCCCTTCCTAAAAAAAAAAGACTGAAAGGAAGAATCCCTCTACATCAAAGAGAAAGAGACATCCTCCTTAGAGATCTCATAGAATTAAAAGACAAAATACAACCCTAGAATCCGCACCTATAAACATTAGTGAGGATAAAGGGAATAAGAAGGAGCCCAAAATTCATGAGACCTATGATGGGTTTAAGATAGCAGAGTGGTCTATTGAAGAAGAGTATATAAAATAAGAGGAAATGTAGTCACCTAAGCAACACAAATTTATAGAGAAAGATATGGATCTACTCAAACAAATAATATATTTACAAAAATAACTAAGAATTTTAGACCAACTTATAAAAGAAGAAGAATTTCTTGAAGAAAGGACCATGGAAGAAACAACAGAGCAAGACACAATTCCTCATGATCAGGAGTTTCAAACTTTGGAACAAGCCATGGAAGAGATAAATATGTTGAGAAATAAAATAATAGAGTTAAAGGGCAAGAGAGTCCTGGAAACACTTCTGGGGGTAGTAGAATCTATAGATCCATCTATGGAAAAAGAGTCAAGAAAGGACATTAGAGGAGCCTACAATAACTCTCTTAAAATTTCTTGCAATAGTTTCATCCACCTTACCTACAAATGGCATTAGTGTACCCCCAGAGGAACTTATAGTAGATAATCCTCTAGCTTTGTTACCCTTCCACAATAGGTTTTCTCCTGTAAAGACCATTTCAAAATTACCTACAATAAAAGAAGTGATTGATGCAAACCTCTCAACTGCTAAGCTAATAGGCAAAACTGATGACCTTTTGAGTTTTCTTGAGGAAAATTTTAGTGATGATGAAACTTATCATAATTAGTCGATACAAAGGTTTAAAGTATATATTGAAGCAAGGGAGTAGTAGGAAGATTTAAAGGAAAGCCTAGGAAAGGCTAAGATTAAGATCACTTATTTGAAAGAGAAGATCACTAACATGCATGAGACCACTGAGATGTTAATATAATGTATATCACCCTCTAGCGTATATGTTGTATTATTAGAGGAAAGGTGGATTAGATTTAAATATGGTAGGATATATAGTGATCATTCCTACATAGTACATGATATTAAGTATTTATTTTAGTTCTATAGGCATGTTGACCCTAATTGTTAGGCACAATTAAGTGAGTTTTACATACATCAATATGTTGTGACACATGGTAGAAATTGTAATCCCAATATATACCTAGGGGATGTCCAATTAAATGCCTTTACCTCATATGTCCTCAATGAAATAAGAAATAAAAAATAGGTTGAGGACTATCAAGAGAAATAAATATAGACTACCTTAATGATTAGGGGTGAATCAACTGATTTGGAATCTATAATAAATGAATGGATCACTTTTATGAGTGTAGATACTCCACAAACATGGGTAATAAATAAACAAGTATAGGTACAAAACCACTACTTTAGCCTCATGGAGGGAGATGAAAAATAAGTTCTTGTTTCTTTTTTTTTTTAGATGGGTAAAGCTTTCAAATGCCCTAAAAAGAAAAGAGCCTTATTCCCCTCAGAACCTTAAAGAGGCATTACAAAGAGTATATATTTACATTGAGATTATCAAGAAAATAAGGATAAGTTGGTTGGGGTTAATGTTTTATCCACCCATATTTTAGTTCCCAATTCTTGATTGGGAGGGAAAAGTGTCAGATGATAGAGAAGCAAAAAATAAAAGGTGTAAAAGCATAGATGATGTTAAAAAAAATTATACCTTCAATAGGATGGTTTGTATTGATCCCTTGGATTTCAAAAATACTATGAACTCAAAATGTAGAGAAAGCTTGCTCAAGGACAAACAAGAAGTTAAGTAGGGGGTGTGATGAGGCCACTAATTATTCTATTTATAGCCTCATCCATACCCAGTTATATATCTTTTGCCTGTATGAATCCCTAGAACTATACATAACTTATGTAAATGAATGAATTAAGGATTATGTGTGTGCATTAATATATACATATTGTGTTATGGATAAAGGCTTATATAACTTACTACCTTAGATGAATACATATAATAAGCATTGTAAAACATAGAACTTATACAATAATAGTAGATTGGATGGCATGATAGGTATATTAAGACTAGGTAATTCAATATAGAGATTGGGCCCTTTTTTTGATTCAAAATACAAAGATCATAAGGGAAAAATCCATACTATATGCTTGGTCCATTTGAGATTGACCATATGATAATGGAGTAGTGTAACTCTAGATCATTGATTTGGTAATATTTTACATATTGATCAATGGCCACAAGCTAAAATTATACAAAACGCCACTCACTCAGGAGAAATTTACCAAGTAGGTATGCAAGAAATTATAAAATGGATTTAATGATGTGTTAGATCATCATGATGTCTCACCAACCATCAGGAGAACAAACCAACAAGTAGATAAATAAGGAGAGGAGGACATTCTAGCCCTCCTCTGGTATGAAGACTGAGATATTTGTATAGTCTTTGACCAATCAAACTCACGATTGACATGGAAAGGACCTAGAATAAACATTCTACTATAGGTAGTAGTTATAATTAAAAAAATCCAATAATGAAAATTCTTTTGGGCCTTTTGGTATTTTTTAGGGAGAAAACCAGCTTGCTAATTGCCTAGAACTATAAAAGGGCCTAAATAGAAAACTAGCTTGTTGGCTATTTAGGGGTAAAAACCAAAAATGGATAACATGGAATAATTTTAATCAAAATTACTCATCTTCCTATAACAAATCTTTCCTTCTAGTTGCTTCTAGCCTCAATATTCAATAGTTATGGGTTCAAATTGTAGTTACTATGAGAAAGAAACAACTCTAGAAAAAGGGGGCTATAGGTACTCTTGGAGATATTGAAGGCATCTTCATAAATTCTATAAGCAACATCTATTTTTTATAGTTACTATAGGCACCCTCAACATTACTATAGGCACCTTTGTTAATGAAAGAATTCCTCCAATTACTATGGGCTATTCTATAGTTGCTATGGGTACCTTCATCACCATTGGGAATAAATTTGTAGCGGATATAAGATCAACCTATAGTTTTTAAAGGTAAATCCTAACCCTTATATATACCTCTCTAGTAGCTACATGCTAGTTTATCATAAACTATGAGCTATGGCTTTAGCTATGGGCTATTGATATTTTCATGGAAGACACCAGACAAGCTAGAGGAGGAGTGAAGGAAGATTAGAGTAGAAATTTCAAACATTTCTAAGGAATGACCATACCTCTGAATAATAAAGTAAGTGATAAAACAAAGGCATATACTTCCAATATCCATTTGGAGTGTTGCAGATCAAAAATTTGTCTCTAGGGACACAAAAGAACCATTCTCAACTTTTGGTCACTTTATGAAAAATAATTTCACTATGTAAATATAAGAGATCTAGGATATTTTTTGGAGCATAGATCTCAAGTTTTATAAACTAACTAATTTACAAATTAAAATTTCACTAAACAAAGATTCCATCAGCAAACATCATCATTCATTGGGAGTAAGATAGAAGAGAAACAAGTCATCAATAGGCTCATGCAGAGAAGATCAAGAGAAACAAATTCCATCATCCACCCTCATCCATTTTCATAAAGGATCTAACTTAGATAAAAAAAACAAAGATATGTAGAAACCTCCTTATGGAAGGATGGAAATAGTCTCTCATACCACTACAAGATCACTACTCTAGTCCTTTCTAGGTCATCATGATTGCATGTAGGTTACTAAGGGCATATTTGAAGGACAGGATACTATGATCACATAATTACCTAAGGGTAAAAATACATCAAAACATTAATATTAAGTTAATAATTTCATGAGTAAATAATAAGCTATGCTTCTATTTTGACAAACACTCACATTTAGATTTCTTATGCCATAACCCTAGGAATAAATGGTTAAAAATGTATGGTATATCTTTTAGTCATAGAAAAGCACTTTATTTTTTAATATAACATGCATTATATTTGAAAAATTATATCTAATCATTAAAAAATCATTGAGTCTTGTCATGAACTATGCCACTCACGCCCTCATAATGACCCTGTCATATATCTTTATATCCAACACATACCATGTCACTTAGGGATAAGTTACACGTCACATGGGGGGGAAGTATGATGTGGGCAATCAATCACAAGAACTATAAGATAATATATGCATGTTTATTTAAATCCCATGATTATTCCATAACTATGTCAACATTCGATAGGGGAAACAATTAATTTTATTATTTCCTACTTTAAGATCATAGCTCATTCAACAAAAAAGACCTAAGCAAGATATTTTTTCACCCTGTAACCAAAACTACCATTAGTGAAGAAACATGCATTTCTACACATAGACATCTAAAGGTGAAATTGGGTGTTTTAAAGAGATAAATATTTGAAAATTTTGATAGGAAGATAAAATAGCTACAATGGGAGGTTCAGTAGTGAGAAGGGAACCCTCAGACCATAAGAAGTTGTAAGGAGACCTAGACAACTAGGCCATCTTCAATAGGGTTGGATGGGATACCTTTTTTGAGAAACTAATTTTTTTTTAGAACCTCTCACTAAATAATTTTCAAGGAATTTTATAGGAGAATAGGTGAAAATATCTAGCGTCACATTTCTAGTTATAGAAGAACTGGTAAGTTAGGTTATTGGGTTGTTAAAAACGGGGAAAATTTGGGAAGAGAAACCTAATGGCCAACTAGCGAGACAACAATTCTATCAAGATAATGAAAAGTTAGTGTTAAAGAAAGGAGGTGTAGAGAGACTGAGTCTACCCCCAACTTATAAAGAAGTGGCCTCATATATCATCAAATATTTGACATGTGAAGGAAGGTACTCTTTGATCTATACTCTCCAATTCAAATTTTTGAATCATTTAAGGCATGGTAAAACTATTAATATCCCAAACCACTTGTGGAATATCTTCAATAAAATATCTAAATAATACCAAAAGGGTGTAGAAAAAGCCTTGTCTAAGCATTGTTTGATTTGGTTTCTAGTTAAACAAGGAATAAGCAATACTATACTTGACCTTATTTGGAAATAGTTTCTAACCCTAAGGACTGGTGAACCTCAGGAAGAGGATGAAATCAATGAGGGGGAATCTCCTAAAGGATAGATCTAGAAAATATCACAAGAGGATATTGTAGGCACTAGTATAACTAGTTAGCCCATAGACACTAAAGTTTCACCAATAGTTGCTATGGGAAAGAGAAGATGAAGAAAATTAGTGCTACCTTTCAAGAACATAGAGGAGGAAAGTCCACTAAAACAAACAAGGTATAATATTCTTTCTCCTACTACTCCAACTATTTCATCACAAAAATTGGATTCTTCCACCATGGCTCCTTTAAAAGGAGAAGTTATTCCATCACCATTTGCACAAGAAGAGTAGGTTTCAATAGCTCCCCCTCCTAAAACAAGAAGACTGAAAGGAAGAAGCCCTCTGCATCAAAGATAAAGAGACATCCTCCTTAGAGATCTCATATAATTGAAAGATAAAAGACAACCCTAGAATTCTCACCTATAAACATTAGTGATGATGAAGGGAAGAAGAAGGAGGCCAAAATTCATAAGACCTATGATGGGTTTGAGATAGCAGAGTGGTCTATTGAAGAAAAGTCTATAAAGGAAGAGGAAATGCAATCACATAAGTAACCCAAATTTATAGAGAAAGATACGGATCTACTCAAAAAAATAGGATATATAGAAAAAGAACTAAGAATGTTAGACCAACGTATAAAAGAAAAAGAATTTTGTGAAGAAAGGACCATAAAAGAAACAATAGAGCAAGACACAATTCCTCATGACCAAGAGTTTCAAACTTTGGAACAAGCCATGGAAAAGATATATAGGTTGAGAAATAAAATAACAGAGTTAAAAGGCAAGAGAGGCCCGAAAACACTTCTGGGGTTAGTAGAATCTGTAGATCCATCTATGAAAAAAGAATCAAGAAAGAAAAGGACAATGTAGAAGCCTAAAATAACTCCCTTAGAAGTGCTTGTAGTAGTTTCATCCACCTTACTTATAGATGGCATTAGTGTACCCCTAGAGAAACTTATAGTAGATAATTCTCTAGCTTTGGTACCCTTCCACAATATGTTTGCTCCTATAAATACCATTGCAAAAGTACCTATAGTAGAAGAAGTGATTGATGCAAACCTCTCAACTGCTAGGCTAAGAGTAAAAACTAATGACCTTTTGAGTTTTCTTGAGGAAAAGTTTAGTGATGATGAAACTTATCATAAATAGTTGATACAAAGGTTTAAAGTATATGTTGAAGCAAGGGAGTAGGAGGAAGATTTAAAGGAAAGCCTAGGAAAGGCTAAGATTAAGATCACTTGTTTGAAAGAGAAGATCACTAACATGTATGAGACCACTGATATGTTAAAAAAATGTATATCACTCTCTAGGGTATATGTTGTATACTTAGAGGAAAGGTGGATTAGATTCAAATATTGTAGGATATATAGTGATCAGTTTTACATGGTATGCGATCCTAAGTATTTAGTTGAGGTCTATAGGCATGCCGACCCTAATTTTTAGGCACAATTGAGTTTTACATATATCAGTATGTTGTGCCACATGGTACAAATTGGAATACCAATATATACCTAGGGGATGTCTAGTTAAATGCCTTTAACTCATATGTCCTTAATGAAATAAGAAGAAAAAATAGGCTAAGGACTATCAAGAGAAAGAAAAATAGGCTACTCTAATGATTGGGGGTGAATCTGTTGATTTAGAAGCTATAATAAATGAATGGATCACTTTTATGAATGTAGATACTCCATAAGCATGGGTAATAAAGAAACAAGTAGAGATACATAACCACTACTTGAGCCTCATAAAGGGAGATGAAAAATAAGATCTTGTTTCTTATTTTTTTAAATGGGTAAAGCTTTAAGATTCCCTAAAAAGAAAAGAGCCTTATTCCCCTCAGAACCTTAAAGAGGCATTACAAAGAGTATATATGTACATTGAGATTGTCAGGAAAAGAAGGATAAGTTGGTTGGAGTTAATGTTTCATCCACCCATATTTTATTTCCCAATTCTTGATTGGGAGGGAAAAGTGTCAGTTGATAGAGAAGCAAAAAATAAAAGGTGGAAAAGCATAGATGATGCTAAAGAGTTTTATAACTTTAATAGGATGGGTTGTATTGAGTCCTTGGATTTCAAAAAATACTATGAAGTCAAAATGTAGAGAAAGCTTGCTCAAGGACAAGTAAGAGGTTAAGTAGGGGGTGTGATGAGGCCACTAATTGTTTTATTTATAACCTCTTTTATACCCAGTTATATATATTTTGCCTATATAAATCCCTATAACTATATATGACTTATGTAAATGAATGAATTAATGATTATATGTGTGCATTAATATATAAATATTGTGTTATGGATTAATGATGCTTTTTTATTAAATTATATTTGTGTAACCTTATTTAATATACATTTTAAGGGTAGAATAAGATTGCATGTATCTTACTTGGTCACAATACTTTTAGAGAAGCCGATAACAAAAGGGGATTCCAACCTGTAAAAACTACCAAGCTATAGGATTTCCACCTATAGGTTATCTGTAGCAATTTCCAAACTATAAGCTTTCCACCTATAGGTTACCCATAGCAACTGCAGGCTTACACCTACAAGAGCCTACAACCACTACACAAAATAAACCATTGCTATAATAATAAGTAATTGGATTTTAAGGACACATTTATTTGTCTTAGAAAAAAAAGTAAATGATTGAACAGGATCTTCCATAATAGCTATACAGACCCCTCACATGAAGTGAAACTTGGATGCACTACCAAAGGATGAATAAGACAAGGACAATGGAATAAAGCATCATATATTGTATTTTACCCAGTTAGGCCTAAAAATAAGTAACTTTAAATTACTAACCACCTGAAGGTTGACAAAGTATTTGTACCTTTTCTAGTTTAGTGTTTTTGCTTAGAACTAATAAACTATCTTATGTATTTAATGGCAAAACTTAGATTAGATTATGGATAACGGAATTATAGAAAGTAATTGTATTCTAATTTTTGGAATATTGTAATCTATTATAGCAATCTTTAATTGCTATAGATCTGAGTAATGAAAAGTTTGATTCTGTAAGAAGCTTTTATAAGTCTCTCAAAAAAATATTAGAACTTAGTTTTGAATGAGGAGGGTCCCCTTGGAAGGAGTTGCAGTGAAGATCTTGAACCTTCTTAGATTAAAGTGTGTTGCATGAATTTATTTCATTACTAGCTTAATTATATGAAGTCTAATGCATGTGTGACTCATAAGTGTGAAGAATTTTTGCATTCTATTATAATAATTTCCTTGTATATCTATATGGTGAAATCAATATAAGTTCATTATACTACAACAATAAATTAAGTTATCCTATGAATCAATAATGCATATATAGTGCTGACATCCTTAAAAAACTTACGTACCCTAAGTTGACAATTAATATTAAGCAGATTTTAGAATTTTGTATTAACTAGGTAATAAGTCTAACCAACAATTATTATACCCTAAGGATGAGTTGAAAAGCAAAACATATTGAGGACCATTTGTATGACCTTTAAGTCATGTTCCTTATGTTCAAATAATGCTCTTATAATTTGAGGATATAAAAAGATGTCTGAATTTGCATATGAGGATAGCTTGAGTAAGGAAGGAGAAAGATTGTGGCATGCCTGTTTGAGAGGCCTATTTTAAATAGAGAGAATTTATGTAAATGTGAGATAATTAAGAGGTCCATCATCAGGTGTTGAAGACATTATCTCTATGGTGGAAGTGTTCATCTCAAGGAGGGTCTAAAGGACTTGATCTTCCTTAGGGTTAGTTTTTCCTTATGAAATAGTGTTTCATTAAAGACCTTTGATCAAATGGACTTGATCAAGTTTATAGGTCAGAAGGACTTGATCAAAGGTTCTTGATCATAAGGAATTGATCAGTTTATTATTTGTTATCATCTTATAGGATAGTAGTCCATGCATTTGTAGGCTTGAGAGTGGGTTTTATTTCCCTAGAGGGTTTCCCACATAGATCTTGTGTTGTCTATGTGATCTTGTATTATGTTCATTGTTCACTACTATGAATGATTTTTATGCTTCATGATTGATTATTTTGAATGCTTAAGTATTTTCAAGGGTTTAAAAATTAAAATGGATTATTTGCCACCACTGATTCACCCCCTTCTTAGTGTACTATACCTTTAACAATTGGTATCAGAGCAATGTCCTTCAATAAAATATTGACAACTTGAAGGCGATCCAAGATACAAAGGATAGTCAAAATGTGTAAGGTGGTTTCTCTACTAAGCAAGCATCAAAGTTAAATGGATCCAATTATGCTTTTTGGAGTGCCAAGATGAGGCCATACATTATGTCCCTAGGGTTTAATGTATGGAAATATATTTTGGATGGTTATGTTACTCTTGCTATTCCTCCATCTAGTGTTGTTGTAGACAAGAATTTATTTGAGAAAAAATCTAAATAAATGAATTCCATCACTTGTGGTCTTACATAAACTAAGTTCACCAAATTAATTCATTACACATATATAAAGGAAATATGGGATAAATTAAAGACTAGTTTTGAAGGAGATTCAAAGTTTAATCTTGATAAATTGCAGACTCATAGAAGGCAATTTGAAATTCTCAAGATGAATGAAGAAGATACTGTGACATCCTTTCTATATAAATTTAATGAGATTATGAATATCATCAAAGATATTAGAGATAATCTTGAAGAGACTACTATTGTTTAAAATATATTAAGGTCTCTATCCCCCAAGTTTAATCTGAAAGTATCTTCTATACAATAGAGTCATGACCTTACTCAATTGAAAATGGATCAATTACATAGTACCCTTAATACCTATGAGATGAGGAAGAATGATGATAAACCACCAAAGAGGAAAGAAACTGTCAAGACTAAAATGAAGATAAAGAAGTACCAAGGTAATAAACTCAAGGAGGATGACATTCCTAGATGAGGATGAATTAATTGCTTTGATTTTAAGGAAATTGAGTATAGGTTCAAGCAAGTATAAAGGTAAACTACCCCTCAAGTGCTTCAATTGTGGTATGATAGGATATTTTGTTAATAAATGACCTCATAAGTATAATAAGGATGATGATTAAGATAATGATCAAGGTTTTGATGATGGTAAGAGATCATTCAAGTCTGATAAAAGCAAGAAGGGATTTAGAAGGTTTGACAAAAGGTACTTTAAGGACAAAAAGATTCTCTACACCAAAGAACATTGCATCTCATCAGATGAGAGTGAAGATAATGACTCAAAATATGATCATGAAGATGATGGTTCTATTGAAGATGAAGCTATATTCATGGCTAAGGAAGGAAGTTGTTCACATCGTAAGGTGTCTACTTGGAGTGATTGAGATGATGATGAAGATGAGGTGGACTATAAGACTGCATTGACTAATGTTCATGAAGAACTAAACATTGATAAGAAGATAAATAAGAAGATGAAATATAAGCTCAAAGACTTTGAGGGGCCATTCAGTGTGTTTGAGGAAAAAATGGATGAAGATGCCAAGGAACATGAAGATATGGTCAAACATCTCAGTTGCCAATTATAAATCCTATCTATAAGATTAAAATATAAACAATATGAATGTGAAAGGTATGTGATTGAAAATGAGTCATTAAAATATGATTTAGAGAAGGTATCTAGTAAGGTTATGTAATTTGTGAGATTTAAAAAGAGCTCAAGTGATCTAGAAAACATTTTGAATGATCAAAAATATGCAAGTGATAAGATTGGTCTTGAATACAAAGAATAACTAGAGACTAAACTCAAGACAAGATGATGAATAATGTGAATAAGGAAAATCAACCTTTGAAGACAAATCATTAGACAATAAATGAAGGTTTGGGAAGAATGAATACAAAATAGATCAGACAACCAAATACTATGAGTTATGCAAAGTTCAATGGTTACTGCTATACTTGTAATCATTTTTGACATAGAGATAGAAAATGTAGAATTCCTATTAAGAATTAATTTGCATGAAACTATTGTGGGAGTCATAAGTCAAAATGTGTAAGCAAGGTTGAGTGTCTCAACTATCATGATGTGGGACACTTTTCAAAATATTGTCCATTTAAAGTAAGACAAACTAAGTTTTATTTAAGAGATATTAAATGCTACAGTTGTTATGAACTAAGACACGTTGTAATATTTTATCCAAATATGAAAAGGCAAAAAAATGTCTTGCAAAAGGTGTGTCATATTAAAATTGGGAATAGAGAGGTCACATTTCTAGGTTCTACAAGCAAAGTCCTACAAGTCAAAATAGGTTCAATCAGGCTCCTAGAGTGTATGGAAAAGGATAAGTTAACTCATGGAGACCAAAGATGGTAAGTAAGAGTTATGATGAGTCTACAAGTCCAATTAATTTGTTTGTTATGGTGGAGAATGCTTTAGAAGTTGAAGAGTCCTAAGAGGTCTCATTATCTACTCATGTTGAGAATGAAGAGAATAAGCTCAAGAAGACCAAGGTATTAGTTGAGGCTACTTCTGAGGTATGTATGGATCCAAGTGAATATCCTATTATTGTAGAACAAGTGCCTTGTGATGAGGATCTAAGCTACAAGGAAGATTTTTTAGATGAAAAGGTATGCCACGAACCTATGTTGTATCCATGTATTGATAATCTAATCATAGAAGAAAAGGAGAATGTTGTAGTAATTAAGGAAGTTTCTCTAAAACCTAAGAAGAAGAAGAACTATAAGTATCGAATGAGTAAGGAAGAGGAAGAATATGAGGAGTTGTATTTATTTTAGAGCATTGAGGTATGAAAGGTGTCTCTATCTATGTTTATTAAGAGACTCCTTTTAGTGGAGAAGTAAGTGTTATAGTGGTACTCTTGAGATGGACCTAGAAGACTAGAGTTGAGTGTTCTCAGTTGGAACATGTATGTCCACATGGAAAATATGTTGAGTTAATATCTTGATATTGATAACTGTATATAGAATTAGTCTGTAGGGTTAGATTAAATTTTATAAGATGGAAAATAAGGTTTTATGATTTTTCAAGGTAATATTTTTTCATAGAAAGGTCTATTGACCTTATTCTAGCATGCTCTAGGTGGTTTTATGATCTAAGGCCATGTTGAAGTCAAATTGAAGTTTTTTTGCTCTTGAGTTTCCTAATGTGTGCTTATGAGTATGCAAGTCCTAAAATGGGTTATAGGAATTCAAGTTTGTAAATGGTGTGAAAGCTCAAATCTTGGTCTAAAAGTGTGTAATGGTTGTCTCTAGGTTTATAAGAAGTTTTAGAGGTGGACGTTGACTGGAAGGTGTTATGTTGACTTTATTTGTTTTGAGTTATTAAGGTTTTTGGGATCTACCATAAAATTGGTTTTCCTTATGAATTGAGGTTTGAGGCTTAATAATATGATGAATGGGACAAATAGTTTTTCAAATAAAGATTTATAGAGATTTGAAGGTTTTTGGTTCTCAAGTTATTCATGTTTTTGTCACTATGGAGGGCTAATTAGCTAGTAGGTTTGTGAAGGAAGCATATTACAAAAGATGAGATTAGAAATATAAATTGGTGTATTTGATGGGGAATATAAGAGTGATATAGATATGAAGTTTTAGGTCTTGAAGATGTGTTTATTGAAAATTATGGGATCTGCAAGTTCTTGGTAGGGCTACACGAGGGCTATATATGCCTATTGAGAAGAAAAGTGTTTTTTCTTAGTTTCCCCAAAAGAACATGGAATGAATGTTTCAAGGTGAGTTTTTAAGATGGTTTACAACATATTTCTTAATTTATGAATGGTATTATTCTTTCTTTGGATCATGGAATTGTTTTGAGAGAGAAGGCTGGTAAGCCTACATGGTGGTTCTTCATGGTATGTGGAGATCTGAAATTGCACAAAAGGTAAATCTCAAAAATATTAGGGGGAGTCCTTATTAGATTTTTTTGGTGTGTTACATCATATTTTAGTGTTTTTATGTGTTCTTTCTTCATTGGTTTTAGTGCTTGGTTGAAGAGAGTCTTGACATGGAGAAAAAAGAAGTTGTCAAGACAAGCTGAAGTAGGCTCAAGGTAAGGGGGAGTTTGTATCATCTTTATAAGATTTTCCTTTCATATTTGATAGTATTTTTAGGTCCTTAGGGTTATTTGGTGACCAATTTTTCATTGTGTCAAAGGGGGAGAAATTTACTATTGTGGGAGTGCTTGAAGAGAGAGAAGGTGAGTTGTATATTGCTATATATGATGTTTGTTGACATTAATGATAAAGGGGGAGATTGTTGGAGAATTTTTAGTGATGTCATGGAGGTGTCCTTGTGAGTGGATGAAGTGTTTTCATAGCCTAAGTTTAAATGATAAAGTGTGCAATGTCCTTGTCATAGTGTGCTTGATGTTGGCGTAGTTGATCTCTAGGGTTTGACTAGTTAGAGATGTTTAGGGATGAGTATGGTGATTAGATAATGTATAAGAGGAACATAAGATGTTATATATGATTTTAAATATTTTATATATAATTTTAATTCATATATTAGTCCATAATTTTCATCTAGATAGTTTAGGTCTAGTGGTAGAAAATTTGAGTAGGTAGTTTGTTGATGTCACCATTGTCAGATGTGGATGAGTCAATGGGAGTTGGTTGTGATAAAATTAGTCCATAGTTTTTATGTGCCTGATATCAAGCCATGAATTGAATCATGATAAAATATATGAGGGTGAAAAGTTTGCTTCTCAGCCAAAATTCATTATTTTCCCTTAGCCAAATTTGTAATATTGCTAGAAAGAGCTGAGTAAGTAGTTTGATGATGGAATATCTCATACATGTGGATGTTTCCAAAGAAGGTGATCATATGTGTTTATTTATTTTAATACTTAGTTTATTTTAACTAAATTTTAGGTCAAAAATTGAAGTGCAGGAAAAGATATGCATATGCAAAGTTGGGCTCTCAAGCTTTTTGACTGTGTTTTCCCATACCTAGCCAATTTTTCAATGTGGCAAAAAGCGCTGAGTGAGAATTTTGATGTTGTTATATATTGCAAATGTAAATGTCTCAAGATAAAATAATAATATGGGTTTGTTTAGTTTTAACCATAGATGATTTGTGATAAATTTTATATCATGCACTAAAGCATGGAAAAAGTTATGCAAGAGTAAAGTTGGCCTCTTAGGCAGCTTTTGACATAATTGGCTCTATGATAGAAAATTTTGAGAAGGAATTTTAATGGTGATATATCTTACACATGTGAAATATTTAAGAGTAGTGTGTCACATGGTTATATTCTCCTATGTGAGGAGATCATTTGGTCTAATTTTGAGATCATGCGAGTAAGCACATAAGAAGTTATTGAGGTGCAAAAATAACTACTCAAGCATATTGAAAAGGTCCCGATAGTCATTTTTGAAAGAGTTAAAGATTGAGAAAGATTGATGGTGTGAATTTCTCTAAGGAGTTAGTAAGTATTGAGATGAGGGTAGGTGCATGATGTTTAAAAATTGAGTAAAGGTATAGGATAAGGATCCAACAATGAGTGGGTGATCGTAAAGATTGATCAAATGGTGAGCATTGATCATTAAATATCTAGTTGATCCTTAGAGATTGATAGAGCATGTAGAATCAACAATATAAAATTACACAAGATGATGTCAAAGAGACTATAGTTTAACATTTAAATTTGGTAGAATATGCATTAAAGTTTGGACATGATCTATGGTGTGTATTCAATATGAGCTAAGAGGACATAAGATGCAAGCATTGTGTTCGAAGGTTAACTATGACCATTGTTACTCAAATATTTGAATTTAACATAGGGAAAAACTAGAGATATTTATTTTATCCATATATTTTAATAGAAGTCAAATATGTTGGTGCTGTAAAAAATAAAAGATGAAGAGGACTCCATGGCACATCTAATAAACCTCATTTGAAGATATGAAAGTCTATACAGTCAAAGATATTAATGTTCAAAATTGACTGTGTTTATGCTTAGTCTACAAATGACTTGAGAAGGATTATTTAGATTGTTTTTATATTTTTTTGATGTTTCATAATGAATTAACTATTAGGGATTGTTGTAGACTCCATGAGGATGATATGTGAGTATTTTTGAGGTGTGATCAATCTATCTTGAGTGTGAATAATAATTAATAAGTGGGCTGTATGTTTGGTAATGGTGTTCCTATGTATAAGGCCTCTATTTGAGTTAATTGAGCATATGTAGAGGTGAGTAACGATGACTATGATATTTCAAGGATGTCTTAGGGGACATAAGGAGTAAACCCATGTATCTAAAAGTGGTCATGTGTTCTCATTTTTTTGATGGTGTGCTAAATGGGTGAATAGGTCTCCATGAGACCTATAAGAGCTACAAGGGCCTTATTAAAAGCTGTAGATACTTAAGTGTGACCCATATGAGATGCTTTAAGGGTGAAGGCATGTATTATGGTTGACAAGGATTATTATGAACTTGATAATTAATTTTTGATTTATATATAGTGAAACCAAATGTGTTGGGTTCTAGACTTGTAGGCGTGAGACTATAGAGAGATTTGTAAGTGAGAGAATTTTAATGAAAGTTTGAGGAGAGATTAGAGAGAAGCTTATGGTGTTTAATAGAGTGAATGAGGGTTAGAGTGCCCTTAGGATTATTTAAAGAGTAAAATATATTAAGGACTATTTTTATGGCCTATAGGTCATGTTCCTTATGTTATAATAGTTTTCTTATAATTTGAGGATATGTGAAGAGGTTTGAATGTGCATATGAGGACATTTTGAGTAAGGAAGGAGAGAGATTGTGGCATGCCTATTTGAGAAGAATGTTTGAGATAGAGAGAGAGTTTTTGCATATGAGAGATAATCAAGAGGTCCATCATTAGGTATTGAAGACATCAGATCTAAGGTGGAAGTGTTCATCTCAAGGAGGGCCTAAAGGACTTGATCTTCCTTAGGAGTAGTTTTTCCTTGTGAAATAGGTTTTAACTAAAGACCTTTTATTAGAAGGACTTGATAAAGGTTTTAGGCTAGAAGGAATTAATTGAAGGTTCTTGATCAGAAGGACTTGATCAGTCTCTTGTTTGTGATGATATTATAAGACAATAGTCTATGTGTTTTTAGGCTTCAAAGTGGGTTTTATTCACCAAGAAGGTTTCCCACATAGATATTGTGTTTTGTATGTGATCTTAAATTATGTTCATTGTTAACTAATATGAATGATATATATATTTAATGATTGATTCTTTTGAATGCTTAAGTATTAGCAAGGGTTTGAAAATTAAATTGGATTGTTTGCCACTACTGATTCACCTCCCCTCTTAGTGGATTGTACCTATAATAAATTTTCCATGGTAAACATTTTGTGATTAGGTTCATATAATAATCGATAATATTCATGAATAATTGGTGAATTTGGAGTCTACGTAGTAGTTCTATATACGACTTCATATTTTTTCCATTCAATTTCAGCCATGAAAGTATCACCCAATCTTTTAAAAATTGGGACATACATCCCTACAAAAATGATTCATGATTATCTTCCATGTATTACTCATGAAGGAATCAAAAGACATTTTATAAGATTCAATGATGCATTCATAATGATGATAGTAAAAATATTATAGGGGAATGTTTCTATGCATGTTTATAATGAGTTTGTTGCATTAATTATGAATTAGGGTAGTTATTTCATATAATTTAACAAGTAAAAATATATCAGAGTTAGTGGATTTAAGTGTTTTCCATATAGATTTCATAGGTATTCAAATGATAAAATGATTATGATTGAACTCTATAGATAACTAGGTGAAGTAAACAAAAAATGCAAAGAAATAAAATTGGAAAGAATCCCATTTCCTATTGGCTTGAGTAACTAAATTTCCTAGACAATAGATGATGAAATGAATATTTAAAAATACATTTCATATTTCATAATGAATTTTAATATAATAAGGTTCAAATTTAATGGTAAGAAATATGTGGAAGATAACCTAAAACTTGGTTTAGGATAGTCACACCAACTTGAAATTTAATACTATTGGGAAGGCTATGAAAATGATTTTGAGGTTAGATTGCGAGGTTATATGAGAATTAATTTAAATGAGATAAAGTATTTTATATTTTAAAACATTACTATAGGTGTGGAATATGATGATAATGATATGTATGATCTATTATTAATTGAATTTTTTTAATTTATTACTTTACCGATAATTGATTGGTCCATTTGAGAATTGTTTGATCTTGAATAATGAATAAAGTTTGTTATATATAAATAAAAATCATGGTTCCAAAATAAAATTTTACAATACATAGGTGATAAAGGGTCAACAAAGGATATATTTCAAATAAAAAGAAATAAAAAACTATTTTTTATTAAATTCAACTAGGATTGATTGTGTATTCAAAGATCCCAAATAAAAATACAAGTCAAGGAGGTGATGATTATGATCTGATCAAGAAAAAAATATAGAGAAAATATTTGAAATTTAACCAAGAAATAGGATTGAGATCATAATAACTCTAAGTATTCCATCTTAGGAAAATTTTGAAAATCTAACTTATGACAATTATTTTTCATTGCCAACAAATAACACCATGTAATAATCTCTTTTTTCATTAATTTATACCATCAATTGCTGCCATATCATCTTTGTATTCCATCTCCTCTCATTTTAACTTCTCCACCTCCATCTCCCATTCCTTCTCCTCCCATTCTTGTGTCTTACTAACCACATAATCCTTCTTGCCCTTCCCAAAAAATTGATACTATGAGATTTTCCATTGTCACTTATTAGTCTTCCAATACTCCCACCACTTTTGGAGTGAATACCTAAATGGTCATTTCCTCAAGTAGTGCACTCTTTCTTTGGTTACAACATATGGTTAAAAAAAGGAAAACCATTATTAAGGTTTCATGATTTTGATGTTGTTTATAGATTATTTCAAAGTCATATGCCTAAGAAGTATAATATTACATAAATATTAATGAATGATTCCTCTAGAGCATAATTTATATAAATTATAAGCTGACATCTGAGAATAATGAAGAAGGTATTACTCGAGATGATTACATTGTTAACAAAATATATCTTGGTGAATAAACCCATGAGGGAGACATTAAAAATTTCAAAGTAACAATATCAAAGTTGATTCAAAGGAGTAAATAAGAAAATTAATCTCAAAAAACAATTTGAGTAAAAACTTTAGACACTACCTACATATATTCATTCTATCATACAAGTGAGTGAAAATCCACTTCAAGCAACTCTTCTAGAAGTTGTTCCATAGTTGATTGTGAAATAAGTTATTGACAAAGAGAGCAAGGCAAAAATTTGAAAGTATAAAAGCTATAGGAAATTAGTAGAAACATGGGTGGAACAAATAACCATTGATGAACTCAAATTCATTGAAGAAAACAAGAAATCATATGTTATGATCGATGAAGATAAAAATAAACTCAAGGGAGATATATATAATGCAATAAATGAATAAAACCTATGAGAAAATGTTTTCAGGGATCTTCATGAGATGGTTATAACATATGATTAAATTATCATATCTAAATAGGTGTTCAACATAGTATAGGATAATTATTCACACATTTGGTTTAATAGTGTAGAGTGGAAAATAACTGTTCTCAAAGAAGCCATGAAATATTTTCAAGACTTTTAAAAATTGTGTGATGATTTGAAGTAAAAAATTCAATAAAATATCTCAGATATTAATTGGCATATATTCAAATAAGATAACACTAAATTGTATTTGGTAGCATTAATAAAGTAATAATTATTTAAAATGATAAAATAGGAGTTTTTCAATGAAAGTATTTTCAATCTAGACTCAATGGGTAAGTTTAATGATATTTTTTTCTTCCCTTGTTGAATATAATGAAAAATTTATAAACTTATTCAATCACATTAAAGAAATGAATGAAATAATGAGGATGTGGTTAGTTCATACAAGAAACAAATTTATCCCAAAATAAAAAAGAGATAGTTCTAGTAGTGTAGTTGATTAGAGCATATAAGATAAAATCATCACAAGATGAAGGATAAAATTAGGTTAAAGTTGCAAAGCAAAAATATGATCAGGCAGATAAGCCTTATCTCTCTACCTAGACCTCATAACTTTCTCTCTACCTTTTCTCTTATTTTCTCATTGCCATTTTTATTCATAATATTGTAACTTTAAAACATTACGTTCAATATTCATGAATGGAAGTTGAAAAATTAAATGAGAGAATATAATATTTACCTCAATATTAATTATGAGTTAGTATGATTTCATTATAAATACAAGATCTAACCTTTGTAAATGCAATTTTTCATAATAGAGAAAGTAAAGAGTTATCTTTGTATGAATTCAAGGAATTAATACAAGATAATTTTTTATGAATTTTTGCCACATAAATATA
The DNA here is from genome assembly GCA_037957365.1 of Torreya grandis. Taxonomy (NCBI): domain Eukaryota; kingdom Viridiplantae; phylum Streptophyta; class Pinopsida; order Cupressales; family Taxaceae; genus Torreya; species Torreya grandis. The sequence goes on along the minus strand of JARHVA010003459.1, from coordinate 514,198 downwards.
TTGAATGACTAGTGTGTGTACATATATTAACTTATTTTTATTTTTTCTCTTTATATTCTATAAAAAATTATTTTTGAATTGTTAAAGATTTAATTTTATTAGTGTAAAAATCTATTAGAATTTGAATTATAATCTTTGAATGATGTAAATCTTGGTGAATGTGAAAATAAATCTTGGTGTTTATTTTCAAAAATAAATTCAAGGTCTTTATTGTGGTTTTTTAAGTCATTAAATATCTTTGCTGTATGTATTTAATTCTTATATTTTAAGTATTTATTTCTCATTTCATTAATGAGAAAGTTTTACACCATTTATATTTTAGGTTACTCAAGTATATTTTTATGTTTAATCTATTGTGATTATCCCATTTCCTCTAACATTTCTTCTCCTTCTTACTAATATTTATCTTCATTTCCATTCCCATTAACTTCTTCTTTTACTTTCAGATTAAAAGTATAGAAACCTTAAAGAAAATATTTTTCTATAAATACTTCTATTTACCCATTTTTCTTATTTTCAATAAAGGTAGCTTCACTTTCAAGTAGTAAACGGAATTTTTACCATGCACTATTGACAAAAACAATACAATTTTTTACCCCTACAAATATTTTAACCAAATTTTATTGGTGCCCACTATGGAGCATGTCCTTTATTTTTGTGTAACCCACATATACCACTATTTCCACCTGTATGATAATTCATAGAAACCAAGATATAATCCACCAAATAGATCTTAATTAGATATAATCTAAAAAATTAGACATTGCCTCTAATTTTAGATAATTTGTTTGGAATAATAGAGTGAATAACACTCATTTTAACTTAACTATATTAGTTCTAAAGGAGGAAGAATACTATGTTGATCTTTCTCAAAGAATCATTTCACTCATTTATAGAATACAACTTGGATAAATCATAATTAGAATAGTTTGAAAATCTCCTCAAGCACCTTGTGTTCCTAAGTAATAAAATTATACTTTACCCACATGACCATTTCTAGATTTCAAACACCACCTATTTATCAAACAAATTCTGATTGGATGAGAGATATAAAAGAATATATCTATTCATATATCTGAAATTTTACATGTGAAATGTTATCTCTCAAAATTTCACCCTTGTGAATGTTGTTTTAAGCCTTCATAGTTTGGAGTAACATGGATAAAATCCTAGGCTGTGGGTGGCCTAAAACAACCTTCACAAGGGTACAAGTTTGAGAGATAATTTTTTTTGGCACACCTGATGGGACCAAGGTCCAATGTAGAGGAATGATTTTTGGTGTTATTATTATATAGATCAGCCTTTGGAGGCATTGAAAACATTAATGGCATCTTCAAAATCTATCAGCTAGTTATGGTAACCTAGGCACTGTTCCAAGTAAGTTTAGTTTTCAACTCATTATCTTCATGAGGTTTAATGGTTATGTGTGAGGATAATTCCTATTCTATACTTCCTTATCAGTTCTATAATGAACCATAACATCTTTTTCATGAACCTTATCAACCTTACTAAGAGTCTTATCAGTCATATGATTGGTCTTATCAAGAGTATGATGGGTCATATCAATTTTATAGTGATCCTTATCAGCCTCATTATGACCTTAACTATATGCCTCAATAGCCTTATCAGTATGACTCTTGATCTCCTTGTGAGCCATATCAGTATTGTGATAATATTACACCTTCCCCATTTGGATATGATAATGCATATGAATAACCTTATTTTCAAGAAAGAATGGCTGAGATGGAGAGTAAGATACTAGCACATGAAAGAAGGTTTGTTTAACTTCTTAATATGAGGAAGTGATTGGGATATTTCAAATTGTATGTAATGATCCATTAGAGAGGAATGAGTTGTGTAATTTTATATTCGAGAAGATGGAGACTTGGGAGAGGCATCAAAGAGAGTTAGATCAAGTATATCAAGATCCCTCTTGTATTTCTTATCATCCTTATTATACCCTGTATTCTAATGAAGCCAATAACTCTACTCAAGAAGAGTCTTTCCAAAAAAGAATAGATAATAAGTTTGAAGCCTTGAAATTTGAAACCAAATAATATATTATGCCTATTCAAGTCACTTTTTTCCCTTCTCAAGAACTTAAAGTTTTTCAATCTTGGAGGTCTATCCAAGAAGGATGTCAAGACAAGAAAGAAGTCCTAGTTGGAAGGCTAGAAATCAAATTAAAACTATTAATGAACCTAAATAAATATATGACAATAATGAAATGGTTATTGAGAAGGATGAGGTACTCATAAGATAACTGAATTTGCTTTCTCTTAAAGCATTCCTATAAGAAACCACCATCCCCAAGACCTCAAGTTATAATAATACCCCTCAATTCCCAAGCCTATTCATGAGTAATATATAATTATTATACTCCCTCTCAAACTCATGTGTATACTCATCACCCTCCCACCATCTCCCTCCTTTAAGAGGAGCTTATTCTATGGAGGATAAATGAAGTGTTTATAGCTATAATTGAGATTATTGGAGAATGTGAAAAGGATGCTTCAAGTGAATTTGATGAGGAGATCTTCATTGGTACCCCAATTGAGGAAAAAATAAGTAATATGGTTATAAAAGATGATTTTCTTGAATATAGTCTTGATATTATACCTCAAGAAGGAGATCTAATTATGTCTAGTTTTGTTGAGGTTGCAGATGGTCTTGATGTGTAAGATTCTCAAAGACACCAATCTAAAGTCATGAATAAATTTGATGTGGTTTCAAATGAGCAAGAAGTTAAACTTGAAGAGGTTATTTCCCAATCACATCATGATTTCATGTTTGAAACTCTTGACATCCCTATAGATCTTGAGAAGGATAAAGATGCCATTTAAGCTAGTCTCATTCAAGTCGACCAAAGTGAGGAGTTAAAAAGTGATTAACAGTAGTAGCTTGAATATTTTTAAGAGATTGAATATGTTTACAAAGGTACATTTCCTATTGATCATGCTTATGAGGAGTTTGATCAAGAAACACCCATTGATGACCATGATACAACTTGGATTGCAATACAAACCTCCTTGAAGACCTTGATGAACTTGCATTAGTTGATAAGTAATATGATGTCACTCAAGATGTCATGATGACCCAAGAATACTTCCTATATGAATCATCATTAGATGAGGTTGAAGTTGATAAATAATGTGGAGTGGGTCTTGAAGTATAGGATGAATATGTTTTCATAGGTGACTATTTTTCTACTATCACTTCACTTGAAAACATGCCATGGAGTTCAGAAAGAAAAAGGTATGACTTATCAAACTTCATGATCAAAGAACATCATACTTGACATCAATTTCTATCTCTAGAAGAGAGTAGTTTAAAGATATTTCCTTTTGATTTAGGTGGATCTTTCTTTGTCTTAGTTAGTTAGGTTTAATAGCCCCTTGTTTTTCTTCCATAAGTGATTATAGCACTTTAGGTGTCCTTTTAGTCTAGTTTTATTATTTTGTGTGTCTTTTATTTCCTTGTTTTTGAGGAGAAGTACATTTTTATCTTATTTTAGGAGTTGTAATCAGTTGTAAGGTCTGATCTAGCTTATTTCAAAGAATGAGAGTTAATTTATAATCCCAAAAGAGATGCAAAGTTACTGGTTCATAAGATTAGTAGGCATGCTTCCTACCTGAGTTGCCAAAATGTTGACAAGTTTAACCTCATAGGTCAAAATATCACCCATATAATTCAAAACTTTTCTTGTCATGGTTCTACAACCTTGTTCATGAGTTTTGTCATGCTTTGATAGTCTTCAAGTGGTTTTTTTAAGGTCTTATTAGCATTGTTTAAGGTATGTCCTTGCCAAGATTTCTAATGCCTTCAGAGTCAATTTTATGGGTCCTAGGGGTATCTCATGTTGTGTCAAGAATGTAAATATTCTATCAAATCAAGTCCTTTCACTTAGTTACTTGGTTTAAAGCTCAACAGTATTGTTTGATGAAATTAATATATTTTAGTAAATTTTAAATTTTTTGAATAAACATAGGTTTCAATTATGACCAAAATAAGCCCTTTTAATGTGGCATTCTTGCATAGAATTGTAGACATAAAAAATATACACACCTATGCTTTTGAATGTTAAAAATACCCTTAAACCCACTTAGGTCCCCTCGGGACCAACCTACACCCATCTAGCCTCACCAAACCTATATGTACTCAGTTTCACCTAATTAAACAACCCTAACCTTTAAGACCCTTTTATTATGGACCCTAACTGTCGACATTCAGGGTGCCCATCGACAATCAGCCTTAGGAACCCCTGACCATCGATGGTCAAGTTCCACCTTTTCACCAAAAGCATGCAAGCTTCACTAAACCTCTTCTAAATATAGACTTGTCTAATTCATGTTGTGAGTCTTTACATGAATGAATTGTATTTAGATCACCCAATTACACCTTCACTTCCACCTATTGCTTATTCCCATAAGACAGAGAGGCCTAAGAAGTCAATTCCATCTACAATAATTATCAAGAGCTCAGGTACTCAAAGTTTTCTTTTACTTATCAATCAAGTCAATCAATGTAATCCACATTATCAAGACATTTTATTGAGATCAAACTCACCATCACCTCTCAACCAAGTTTTTAGGTACTGTTACTCTAATAGAATCAAGCTATTTTTCACCCAGAGGCTAACGACACCAACCACTCACCCAATCAACTTTTGGTAAGACAAGTGCTTATTTGTTACTATTCATGTACTTATATTCTATTTCATAATCAACCTAGCCCTTTCCCAACTCCCAAAATTCATATGTGGAATCCCATAATTTATTTATTGATCAAACCAAGAAATACATAGTCAATCATTAACGGTTAGACCCTAACCACCGATGGTCACCCCAACTATTGATGGTGACCTATGGTAGAAAAACTAACAAGCTAATTTGACCAACCTAACCCCAAAAAAATCCATTTTTTGTGTTTTTGACTATTCATAGACCCCTTTTATATTTTCTAAAGCATACCCTGACCCATTAACACTAGTATTAATTAGTTTATCATTAATTTGATCATTTCCAATCTATTTTTTTAGCAAGCATTCTTGTGTTCAATTTTAGTAATCTTATTTAATTGATGTAAATACCTTATTTCTAGTTTTATCAACTTATTTTTTAAAACATGTGGTTTGATAACCCCTAAGGAAACTCTCACTTTTCAGATCTAGTTATTGCTAGGCAATCCACCCAACTATCTATTTAACAAACAAGTTTGCTTTAGTGCTTTCTTATCTGGAGGTCTTCCTCCCAAGCTAAAGAGGAGCTCTTCATAGTATTCTAATTTAATGTGTGCACAGCTAAATAATTTTTTCAACCATACCCATATTGATTTTTTTCTCTCTTTCCTAAAACTTAAAGAAAAAATTTACATGAAACATTCTGGCACACCCAGTGGAACCTAGTCTTTACTCATATTTTCTTTACATTTTTATGATATTATCTCTATTTGTGACCATAATTGAAATTAAAATATATTTTGGATTTAAAATAAACTACATCCATTTCTTGCATTTAACATTAGTTCACTTTGAGTTAAGTCATAATAATCTTATCATAGCATCACTTTTGCACACACTATCTAGAACACTTTCATCAATCAAACATCAAAATAATTTTAGACAAGTCAAATTAGGATTTCATACCTAGAATTAACCTTACCCATTCCCAATAATCCTATTTGGAGGTCATTACCAAGGGGAGAACCAACTTAGCTCTCTAGATGAATATAAACTCTAGATATCAATATATATTTTCTAAGAACTTGACACCCTTATTATTGTGAGATTTTGAAGTGACGGGGTAGGACCCAATACCAAGCCACATATTTATTCCAATAAAAACTCTTTTGAGCACCTAAACAAACCCAAAACCAACCCTAGATTGATTCTATAGTACTTGATCTACAAGCCAACTTCTATCACACAAACTAAGGCATAAGCCAAAAGTGAGATTAAAACTAACCTCTAGGCTTAACTTAATTCATAGTGTGTGTCTTGATTGCATTGATCATTTTCTTATCTTATTCTTGTTTGAGTGGTGAGTTTGTTCTTTTTTTCTTTCCCCTTTTTCTTGTATGGTTCTCACTCGCCAGTAGTGAAGAGACATTGTAGAGTAGAACCCATCACTTAAATCAACCTGTTATACCTCCTCATCTATGGAGTACATCTTCAAGGTATAAGATTCACCTCATACATTTTGAATCCCTAATTTTCCTTGGGTATTTCCCCAAAGAGATATGCATTTTACCACTATTTTAGACAATAATCTAGTTACCCTTCAACACTATCTTAACACCTCCCCTCACCATATCCTAGTTTTAACTCCACCTTAGGATCCTCATTATGGCTTTCCATCCCACCTTAATAAGTGTATCCCTATTTACATGATCACCACCCAACATTAGACTACCTAGGCATCTTCATCTACTAACCCCTTTGACACAACAGCTAAAAACCAACCTATCCAACCAACTGCTACCCTTACACCTTTTGCCCCTACCAATGATTCCTCTACCTTGGGGACAACCCAACCATTAACCCATCATACTCCACTTGTTTCTAGAGTACCCACCACTAGCACTACCAACCTCCCCTCTTTCAAACCTAACCCATCAGTCAATACCCATTTACCAAGCTTAGGGATATCCTACCCTTCTACTTCACCACCTATTAGCACAAAAGTCACTACCTCACCTCTTGTCACCAACCCAACTACCACCCATGCCTAATCCATAGGGAGTCCTTATAATTTACCCATTGCACCCAATCTAGGATACATCTCTAACCCACAAGGGTATGTACCCACTAACCAAACACCATAATCCACCTACCCTACCCAACCTATAGCATCCACATTCCAATATGTAAAAACCTCTCAACCACTAAATAATTACCTGTATGTTACCCAATCTCAACCACAATTTCAACCTTACAACCCTTTTGGTGCACCACCCCAAATTGACCTAATGAAAATTCCCATGGACAAGATGACCAACCTCAAGTCATCCATTTTAGGATCTCATAACATCTTATCCTATGATCATATTTGTAATGAACATGTTCATCCTTATATCCCCATCAAACCTTACCCTCCTCAATGAGAGCTTCCAAAATTTACCAAATTTCAAAGGAAGGACCCCTAGTAATACCTTAGGTATTTTAGGCATGCATGTTACATGATTGTTTATTATGATGCCCTTCTCCTTTGAACCTTCCCTATGTCAATATCTATCCCAAAACATGACTGGTATTGTGCCCTCACCAAGCATTCCACCTTTTCTTTCACCCGACTAGCACAAGTCTTCTTAGATCACCTTTCCATTAACATTTCCAAGAAGGTCTGTATCACAAACCTCTATTATATTAGGCAATTTGATGATGAGTCCATTGATAGTTTTTAGCCCATTGGAGAAGTTTGATCAATCAGTTATCATTCTCCTTTCCTCAACCCAAACTTATAAATATTTTTTCTTGAGCCTGTGCCAAACATATCTCTTCTATGCTACATGTCCAAAGATTCAAAACTTTTGATGAATCTTTCACCATGGCATGCAACTTAGAGAAATAATCCATAGATGAGGATAAATTGAATTTATGAAACAAGAGATCTACCTTCAAAACTAATGAATCCTCTTCCTCTAAAATAGGCAACCAAGCTAATATTGGGACCAAGAACAAGGGAACTGTGAATGCGGTTGTCCTTAAGACTACCCCACCACCTAATGTCAATCACAATAACTCTTCCAATACCTCTAACCAAATATTATGGAACTCAAATTTAAGTAACCAAAAACAATTTAATCCACTTGGGGAATCTTATGCCTCAATTTTGAAAAAGCTACTAAAAGCTAACCTTATACAGCTTCCACCCATCAAACCTCCCCAATAATTTGACTCTTCTCATCCTACACTTTCTTGGTAAAATGAAAATGAAATTTGTGCATTTTATCAAGTAATTAGACATGACATCATTTGATGTAATACCTTTAATAATTTTGTCCAAGGCCTCATTGACAAGGGGGATCTTGTGTTAAATAATACTAATGCCCCTCAAAATCAAGCTCTTAACATCTATATGATACCTTTTCCCAACCATGCCCCTATCAAAGATGAGGACATATAATTTGAATATTCTCATGATGATCACATGGTCAATATGGTCCTTGACACACTTATCCATGGGGAGCCTATCATCCAACCTACCTATTCCTCTCCCACTTCACCTGTCGAGGTGGTAGAGTCACTTTCCCTTCCTTTGGATGCCCAAATCAAGGAGGTTTATTTTTCCTTAAATTCACTAATAGAGGATTTAAAATCATAAAAACCCCCTTTGGATATCCTACCCAAACAAAAAACCATTCTTAAGCCACCATCTAACCTAACTATGACAAAGCCATAATTATGGACATCGTGCCTAGGGGAGTAAATTTCTCACAAACACCCCTCATAGAGTATCCACCTAGCCTAAACTTACCTCCATTTATTGAGGAAATGAATGATTCTATCAACCCTAATCCTCAACACAAAGGTGTCTCCTTGGCACCTACTACCCAAGAGGCCAAACCAATATATAAACCTTTTTACAAACTCATTCAAAAGTTACGTATGGCTATAAAACTAGACATGGATCAAACCACCATTTGTTAATAGTTAGGGTTTCCCTACATCAACAAACTTGAAGCTTATAACATGCCTCTAACAAAGAAATACATTATTTACCCACCACCTCTCAAACCAATCAAAACTTATACCAACCCCTCACCTTCTCAGTCAACTAACATAGCTACCTCTCCAATGACCACACCACCAACCAAACCTTTCAAAATTCTTGGTGCCTTCCCTACTCAAATTTTGGTTCACCCATATTTGAAAGTAGAATTAACCTTTCCAAATCCTATTCTTAGGTTTTGAACCACACCAACTAAGGGGATGAAAACATTAAAATGCCCCATGACTAAGAATCTACCTACCCCTACCTTGCCCTCTATCTTAGGGCCTCATCCTTCCACTTTACTTTAAAATCAACCCCCTTTTAACATATGTCACCCACTACCATTAATTATGATATATAATTTATATCTAATGTAATGGTCCTTCCTAAATTACCATTATTTAGACCCTCAAACATGGCCACCCCAACTACCAACATACCCAGACCAAAGCCATCAACCAAAAACACCACCTTACCTAAAACATATCTCACCAAACCTATTACCACCAACACACCCATCTTACCAACCCAAACCATGATCCCTAAACCTTTTTTTACCTCTAGCCAAATATTTTATGACCATTCTTCAAAGATTATTGTAGACTTCCTACCTCACATTACCTCCTATTAGACCTTTCAATCCTCTCAATTCAAAGTTGGCCTAGTATAATGACCATCAAATATGATCCTACTATAAGACACTTGGGCATGACATAAAAAATTGCAAAGATATTTATGCCATTATCCACCAAATCTATGATGAGGATGATATTTTATTAGATGAACTTCCATCCATTCATCCACCAATACACCCAACATCCAGTCATCAACACATTCCTAATCTCCCACTCTCACCTAAAAGTGATGGATAATCTACCCAACCTCATACCATACCTTACCCCTCTATCCATACCATTAATATGGTCACATGATCACAAAAAAAGGATAAATGGAAGGCCAAAGTTTCCATTCCATGGATGTACCCACCAATTCACCCTAAACCAAACTAGATCCAAACCTCCACATCTATAACTAAGCCCAAAGTTACCATCTTAGGCACCTCAGAGGCTAACCCCTTTGAATCCATTAGGAGGGTTATTATTAAACAACTTCACTAGACCCCAACTAATATTATCCTTTACAAGCTCATTTCTACCTCACCCCACCATCGTTAGGCCATGATAGAGACTATCCAAGCCATTAAGGTTAGACCAGGAGAATCCTAACCTATAGAATCCTTTGTAGGTGCTCTCGAGATCTCCACCTTTATTACCTTTAAGGACTCAAAGATACCTTCTATCCACCACAAATACCTATATCCCCCTCTCCTTATTACTACCCATATCAACTAAACCCATGCCAAATGGGTTATGATTGATGGGGGAGCTAGTATCAACCTCACCTCTACTCATGCCTATGACTAGTTCAAGCTATTAGATAATGTCATGTCTAAAAAATAAACCATCCTTATATCCTTTAATGACACCATGACCACTACTTTGAGAACTATTATCCTCCACATTCATCTAGGACCTCATACACTCCTTGAACTTTTTTATATTGTTAAAGGTGAATTTTAGTACAATGTTTTCCTAGGGAGACCTTAGATCTAGGCCATGGGTTATACACCTTCCACCCTCCATCATTGTGTCAAGTTTAAACATGAAGATCAAGTTGTTACCATAAAATATGACCCTAGCCATTTTTCATCATGTAATATGACCTACCAATTTAATGACATTATTATAACTCCATCCAAAGCACTACAAATAACCACCACTAAGCCCTCACCCATAGAATCCAAAACCATTATTTCCCCTTCTACTAAGGCATCTACTAGTGCATCTATATTTATAGAATAGATACCCATCCCTAATCCCTTAGAGCCTACCTTCCAATGCCTTACCCTTGGAGAATGTCATCTCCTTACCCTTGATGCCTTCCAAACTCCTCAAGAATATGAAAATCTCAACCGTCAACCAGGTTAAGATCTTAACATTGAATCCATTATTACTTTAGGACCTCCCAACTATCAAACCCACTTTATCTATGGGGGAATTCATAAACCACTTAATGCTACCACCACCCACCCTTCACCTCAACCTTTCACCTTTAACTTCTCTCACTTAGACAACCATGAATTTTCCAAACTATACCTTCACAAGTGTGCCTATAAAGTATTTGGTTTAGGATGATATGGGCATTACACACACACATTTACCATGATTGATACTTATAATCCTCATGAGAAACATGACCTTGGCTTCATTTTAAATAATAATAAGAAATCCATGTAACCTAGCACTACCATTTTTGAAGAAGAGACCCCTTCCTCACCAACACCCCCTCAACCTAAGTGTGAGAATGAGGACATTATCCCACCTAAGTTTTTTTTGTAAAAAAAATTACCCTTAACCTCCTAACTTATAAAAAGGAAGGGCCACCCATTTATATCCTTTTAATTTATCCTAAACTAGTAGGAGAAGATTCTCCTACCATTTTCACTATTTAGTGTTAGGATGATGATTCTATTCTCACTTACCTTAATGCACCCAATTCTTCCATCCATAAATACTTACCTATAGAGACCTCAACCATGTTGAGTGAACTAACTAGTAACATTGACATAGGCACTTTAAAATCCCCCATGTTATCAAACTTGGTCAATCTCTCACCCCTAAGGAACCTCATGACTTCTATACCTTCCTCCAGGACTATAGCATTACATCACTTGGTCATATGCTGGCATGCTTAGTATTGACCTAACCATTTCCATCCACAATATTATGACTGATCATAATGCAAACTCTATTATACAAAAACTCTACTAAATACATCCTCATATAGCTCTCCTTATCAAAGAAGAGCTCTAATGCCTCCTTTATGTCAACTTTATTCAACCCATTGATTATCCTTAGTGGGTTTTGAACATCATGCCTATCACTAAAGTCATAAGGGACTATGTATTTATATGGACTTTTATGACCTCAACCTCACCTTTCAAAGGATGACTTTTCTCTACCTATCATCAACCAACTTATCGATCTCATAATAGACCATGATATGTTGTCACTCATGGATGGATTCTTGATTTATAATCAGATTTTGATTACCCCTAAAGATCATCACAAAATTGTCTTTATCACCCCATGGGGGAATTTCTATTATAGAGTCATACCCTTAAGTCTTAAGAATTTTGGTGCAACCTACCGACATTCCATGACTTATATTTTCCATGACCTTAACCATACAATCATTGAAGACTATGTGGATGACCTTCTCAGGATGTCCAAACTTTGCAAAGACCACTTAACCATTCTCAAGATTATATTTGAGTGACTTATCCATTAACATGTCTACCTCAATCCAAATAAATGTATTTTTGGGGTCTTGTCATGCAAACTTATAGGCTTCATTGTTTCCCTTCAAGGAATCAAGGTTGATCTATCCAAATTTAAAGACATCCTTGAGATGCTGCCTCTAACCAATCTTAAGAAACTCTATAGTTTGTAGGGAAATCTCTAATACATTTCTTATTTTATTTCCCAAATCTTTGATTGATGTCAACCCTTTCACCACCTCTTGGAAAAGGGCATCTCTTTCAAGTGGAATGTTGATTTTCAAAAGGAATTTGATACAATCAAAGAGTACCTTCTATCTCCACCTATTTTTACATCTCCTAAGGATGACCAACCTTTCTACTTCTACATCTCTACCACATACCATTCCCTAGGGGTAATGCTTGCCCATCAGGATGACCAATGCAAGGAATAATCCATCTATTACATTATCCACACACTTATCAAGTATGAGACTTGATACACACATAATAAGAAACTATGCTTGGATCTAGTCTTTGTAGCCACCAAACTTTGCCACCACCTCTTTAACCACAAAACTTTTGTCATAACCAATACTGACCCACTCAAGTACATGCACTCCAGATCATACCAAAACTAGTGTATGGCTAAGTGACTCATGATATTAGCCTATTTTGACCTGGAGTTCCTCTAGAAAAATTTGATTAAGGGGAAATTCATTATCAACCAATTGGCTGATGCACCTCTAGTAGATAACCAACCTTTTCCTCTCAAATTTCTAGATGAGTCTATAACAAGCCTATCTCAAGAAAATTTCACCTACCAAGTAACCATGTTTTTTTATGGTTCCAAATTTTATCATGGTAGGGGATCTGATATCATCTTTATCCCCCTCATCAGTGAACCACTTCCTTTGTATTTTAAACTAAACTTCAAATGTACCAACAATGTGGCTAAATATGAAGCCCTAGTAATAGGTCTCCAAACTGCCTTAGCCTTGGGAGTTAGAATAATCAATATCTCTGGTGACTCCCAACTTATGCTCAACCAAATCAACAACATTTAATAGTGTAAGAATGAAATGATGTAAGTGTATAGACAACTAGTTACAAAACTCCTAGCATCATTCAAATACTAAAATATTCATACCACCCCATGATCTACCAACAAGTTCACTAACACCATAGCTTCTCTTGCATCATAGATCCTATCAGCACCCTCAGACTCTAAAATTTTAGTCATTATCCACCACCTCACTAAACTTTATTACACCAAATTAGACACTCCAACCATTTTTAGTGTGGAATAAGTTCTACCTGACCTTTGGTATCAACAAACCTTCAACTACTTTCACCTTGGCATTATTCCCTCTAGCCTCTCTAAGAATGCCCATAGATAATTTATTTAGAGTATCTCTTATTATACCCTTATGGTAGGAATCCTCTATAAGCACGGCTTTGATGGCTTCATATTTCATTGCCTCTATAGTCCTAAAGCCTCTCATGCTATCAAAGAAATGCACGATGGTATTTTTGGGGGTCACTTTAGTGGAATCATTGTGGCTAAACGCATCCTCTACCTAGGCTATTACAGGCCTACCTTAACCAAAATTGTTTTGATTATGTGAAAAAGTGTGTCAAGTGTCAACAACATGCTAATTTACATCACACATGTAATAATAACCTTTGCATTTTCATGGATTTTGGCCCTTTTCACAATAAGGTCTTGACCATATTGGTGAAATAAACCCCCACTCTTCACAAAAACATCATTCTATCATTACCATGACTAAATTTTTTACCAAATTTATAGAATTTATTCCCCTTGTCTTGACAAAGTTGAAAATATTGTCAAATTTATCACCCATCACATCATCTACCATTTCAGTATTCCTGATAAGATCATCACCGATAATGGAAAATCCTTCAAAAACAAATAATTTTAGGGCCTTTGTGACATATTCAGCATTAAACTTAGTTTTTCATCACCTTATTTCCCACAAACAAATAGACAAGTATAAGACTCTAACAAAGCCCTTAACAATATGCTTACCAAAATTGTCAATGCCTCAGGTCAAGATTGGCACTTGCACATACCTTTCACCTTATGGGTATATCATACTAGCATATAAACCCCTATAGGTGCTACACCTTTTTCTCTCATGTTTGTATTTGAGGTGGTATTGCCTCTTAAAATCCAAATACCTTCTCATCGTATATCTTTGCATGACCTTGTTTTAGAAGATGACTATCATCAAGAACATTTAGCCCAACTTGAGATACTAGATGAGCATCATTTAGACACTCTTTCCAATCTCCACATCTATCAAAAGCAAATCAAACACACCCTTAATAAACACATGAAAGTTTGAAAATTTAATATTGGAGATCTTATTCTCAAAGAAAATCAACTTATAACTAATATGGATAAAAGAAAAAGGGGCAAATTTGCTTTCAATTGTCTTGGACCCTACATCATAACCCATAAGTATAGATCAATATCTTATAGTTTTTCCTCCCTTAAAGTCAAACTAGAACCTAATCCTCTCAATTCTTCACATCTACATCCTTTCTATTGTTACAAGGGAATCACAATCATTACTTGTCTAACTTAAGTTCATCCCTTAAAACCGTATTCATTTCCCTCTTTTTAGGGGCAACTAACTACAATTGAATCATGTGATTATCTATCATAGTCATATCCTAATCTTAAACTATGGGTACCATGGCTTTATCCATGGCATGATTCTCATATTACTTCCCATCTTTTTGAGATTAGTTTCTATGGTCATTTTCACCTGTACCCCTTTTTCACCTACTAGACTTTTGTGTTAGTTTAGTCTTGAATTCATAAAGGTAATCCCTTAAGCATGTATAAGCAAGTCTATGCCAATAAAAATCAAACAAAATTAAAAGTAATATCAAAAGTCAAAAACAAATCATGGGTCATCCTTAGCATTAATAGACTACTCTGTTGAAGGACAATTGTTAAAACTTCATTTGAAATTGCAAAATGTAAGGTGGACTACTCTCTTGAAGGAAAACTATCAAAAGCATTTGAACTGAGCACATAAACGTAGACCACTCCCTTGAAGGATGGCTGAGTAAAGCATTTATCAAAGCTAGAAATATATTAGAAGCTTCTTGTAGTGATCAACTTCCCCAACCCTAAAGTAAAAGTATAATAAAAAAGAGCCCCAAGTAAAAATAAATAAAAATTGAAAGCTACAATTGGATCTCATAATACCAATAATCTTGGAAATCCATAATTGGCTCTCCTCAATAAACTTCCCACATCAATCAGTTTACACTTTATATATGAACATAGACTTATTTATACTACCTCTTTGGAAGCTTTTTGAAAAGGCATGCTAGTCTCACTAATGGTTCCAGTTTCATCCATTATCCCTCCACATATCATATGCATTAGACTATAATCTTGCTTGGCACATTGTGATCAAGATAACTATTTATCAACCTAAGCATGCTAATGTAAAGCATACAAAAGGCTTATCTTCACTAGGCCAATCCAACTTTGGGTTTCATATTAATCCTTACCAAAGAAAATGCATCATGTACCTTTTTATTATCTTTTATTAGTTCATATGGATATACCTCTCATGATTCTTATCACTTTCCTACACATCTAGATTGTTATTTACTTACTTCATGTATTTTCATCTTTAACCATATTCACATTCTACTTATATGATCATGAACAACAAAAATCACATCAAAAGTGTGAACATTATCAATTGTGTCAACAAATAACACCATTTATCTCTCTATGCACCAAACACAATGTCAACATATCACAATAAACCATAAACATCAACCTATCCATTTAAAATTATCACATCGTATGGACCTATAAGCATATCATTACACCAATATAATCATAAACCAAATCAATGAGCAAGACATCATATCATATACCATTTACCATTTCATCTATATGACTATGAAAAAATCCATTAAATTATCATATAACATACATCCATGAATAAAACATCCTATCATGTCCATGAACAAAATCACAACATCATAACTATATTTTTGGCATCACATGCATAAGCTACTAACTAAAACACTAACATCATAAAACACAAGTCAAAAACCATAAGCCATAACCATAATCATAAACATGAGCACCACATGAACCATAACCATTCATCATATATAACATAAAAAACATACATCATATACATCAAATCATCAAAAAATAATACATGTAGCAATGTGTTAGCTCTCTCAAAAATATATACGTCTTGCTACATTAGCATGTAGGCTAGTATCAAAATAGTACATGACAATAATGTATCTAAACATAATAATGATCCTACACCACTACCACTAGCCCCATTTATTCCTACACCTATGCTTGGTGGTGGTCCCCCTAAGACCCCTACCTAACCTACTATACAATCCCACTAGGTATATCAATGGCCCACTAGGTATATCAATGTCCCATTAGTCAAACTAGATCTATACTTGGTATACCTCATAGCCTGGGGTAAATAGTCTAATACCATTTCCTCATAGTATCTAATCTCATCTATAGTGGCTAGGTATGATGCTCATGCCACTATCCCTGGTGGCCCTCTGACTATTATGGTTGATCTAACCCTCTATCTGAGTAGGTCCCTTTCCTATGTAACTATACCAAGGGATGCCTATGTTTGGTCCCTCTCACCTATAATGGTGGAAATTTAACCTTGTAGTATGGTGATCTAGCCATATAATATGTCTAATTATCCTTATAAAACCTATATCTAAGCTTTTTCCATTTCCAAAACTACCCCTACCTATCCATCCTGGCTAGCTAGATCTACAACCATAGGCACTACCCCTCCATCATCTCCACCCACATCTACCACTACATAAATCAGTTGGTACTAAACCATATAACCATCTATGTACCCTACATCATCCACAAGGTCTATAGTAGAAATATCCCTAAAAACACCATCTAGAATTATTAAGGTAGGCTAGGGCACTGATAACTAAACCTCTAAGTCCTACCTCTTATACTAGGGATGTGGACTTGGTACACCCTATAGCAAGACAAACTAACACCATACTTAGTCGAATGGATCAAATCAACCTCACCCTCTGAGTGGCCCACTATACACCTATAACTTTTCATAGTGAGGGTCTACCTCCTATGGCCTAGCTAGATCAAGAATTATAGGTATGGTCTCCAAGTGATGTCCCTAGCTACCAACACACCTAGGGCACCTCTAAACTAATTGACATCATGTGCTCCACCTCCTTCCCTTGATGCAACATAGTTATTTCTCCATCTCATAAAAACAATAGGGAACTCTAGATATGTGTACCTTACCCATGATAATCCCATTATCCTTAGAACCTATATGTGCTCATAATCCTAATAATGAATAACTAGACCCATGCTGATACCATATCTCTGATGGTGTTTGAATCTCCACAACTCCCTATAAATCTAAACTAGAAAAATTGGGACCCAACCAAATACTATCCTCCTAAGTAATAAGTCCACTAGTAAAACCAATAATACATAAGGAAACCTCCCACTACTCAAATCTAAGAGCCCAAAGCATGTAATCACAACCAACAACAACAACATCAATCTCCTCTCCTCTAAAGCTCTCTGATATAACCCTGTGTAGCTAAACCCTTTAGAATGCCACTAAACCTAGTCATTATCCTCTCCATATAGATACTCAACATACTCATCCTAATCCTCCTACTCTATCTAGTATATTTCCTCACCATGCAATGGGATTCGAGTGCTCCCATATATATCCTCTAGTAGAATAGTCATCTCTTCGATTAGCAGCAAGAAGGTATTGATAACAACATCCCATCTCTTGATGAGTGATACTATCATAAATGCATCTCTAGGCATATGTCAGTAGTGCCTCATCTCTCCTATCCATACTTCCTCCATATATGCCTAATCATCTGTAGTAATCCCCTCAAGAAGCATAGGGAAGATATATGGCACACAATCACACATTTAGATCTATTGTTGACCCTGTACCAAACCAAATGTTGGGCTCAGTTATTATTAATAGGCCTATTTAACCTACCTTTTTTTATACTTTACCTATTCCCCTATCACTCCTACCCACCTATCTCACCATGTCTACATTACCCATAACAACCTAGATTAGCTTATCAACCCATTACCCTTACCTAGTCGTTAACCAAAACCCTAACCTTAACCTTAATATAACCCCAACCTATTTGACCTAACCCTAACACTTAACATAATTTGAAAAACATCTAACCTTAAAAACCTAAACAAACCCCCACCCATTACCCTTACTCAATCCATTTAACCCCAACCACACCCTAAATAGATTACCAAAACCTACCATAAAAAACCTATCTAAAACCCTTAGCCAAAATTCATACCCTATCTTACCCAGCTACCAAAAATCATGCTGACTATTGAGAGTTATAGACCCCTACTTCCTAGGGTGTCAACCATCGATGGTCAGACCCGACCGTTGATGGTCACCTATGGGTGTTCCATGGTCAGAACAACCAAACCTTCCATAGGCACAACTGATTAAAAAAACTTTAAAAACCTAGCCTAAGCACCCTAACCACCTATAATATTAACTAATTCACCCATTAATTTGCCTAAAAACCTCAAAAAACTTACCTAGGGCATATAAGAAAAATTGCACATTTTTAGACCTACCCACCCAAGTAAATTCAATAATGCAAAAATAAGCCTAATCTAGTCATTTTAATTTACCCCTAACTCATTCCATGATCTCTTTTGTGGTTTGAGCCTAAAATAAGGTACCCAACCATGTCCTCATGCTCCCTACATCCTGGACCCATGCAATCACCCACATGCCTCTAGTTAATGAGCAATACCCACCTCAACAAACACCTTCCTCATAAAGCATCAAAATCACTCATGCTAAAGTCAAGAGAGCAAAATAGTAATAATACTAAAAATGAGTCTTGTTTTTAATTTTTACCTATTTGGGTTATTATTTTTTCCCTTGATCATCGATAGTCAAGGTGACCATTGATGGTCACCTTTTAAAGACCCTGACCATTGATCATCAAAAAACCCTACAAATCCTAGTTTCACCTTTTACCTAAAACCTATCATTCCTTAAACACTATCCCATGTCTTTGCCTACTTTTAGAAATGCTTTTATCCCACCAACCACCTCATCATTGGTCTCTTTTAGGCCATCTATTGTGCAATTTAGTGACACTTATTACATACTCCTTTGACCGTAATGACAACATTACCATGTTGACCTCTTTTGTATTTTGCACCACCTCACACATACTGACCTACTTATGTTTCATTGGAAGCACTTCCTACCTTGAAGACCCATGACACTTAACCCATTTGTGTTTTCCTTAGGAGAACTTCCTACCTTAGATACCCACCAAAAACACAAAAATAACTTAAGAGACTTGTGTTTATGAGTGTTCCCAACCACCACACCTATAGGTGGTCACATAGTTCACTTGTCACTTATTTTAATTAGTATTAACCCTTATTTTTACCAACCTTGGTAATTCTAATATTTGTGTGATCTTGTCTATCACACCTTTTGTTATATTTTGTGTGCAAGTTTGCATTTCAAATGCCCAACCTTGTGTCACCACCTTGTGACTCACCATATACCACTTATAAAAAGCACCCACTTTAGTTTCAACTCACCAAATCCTAGTTTGAGGGGGAACACCTCCTCCCACTCTCATGACAACCAGACCCTTGACCCATACTCCATTTTTGTTTTGTAGCTCATTTATGTAAGCCACATAATAAAAAGAGGCAAAACATAGATAGTAGAAATCCATAGACCTATTCTTCCAAATGTTGAAAATACCCCTAGACCCAATTAGGCCCCTCTTAGGACCAATCTACACCCATTTGGCCTCACCAAACCTATCTACACTTCGATTCAACAAATTGAATAACCCTAACCTTTAGGACCCTTTTCTTATAGACCTTGACCATTGATGGTTAAGGTGATTGTTGATGGTCAACCTTAGAAGCCCCTAACCATCAATGGTCAAGATCCACCTTTTCATCAAAATCATGTAAGCTTCACTAACCCTCTTCTAAATATAAAATTATCTAATTCATGTTGTGAGACTTAGCATGAATGAATTATA
Organism: Torreya grandis; assembly: GCA_037957365.1. Taxonomy (NCBI): domain Eukaryota; kingdom Viridiplantae; phylum Streptophyta; class Pinopsida; order Cupressales; family Taxaceae; genus Torreya; species Torreya grandis. The sequence continues at coordinate 494,023 of JARHVA010003459.1, read as the reverse complement.
TTTAGATGGTCCAATTAAACCTTCACTTCCACCTCTTGCTTGTGCCTATAAGAGAGAGAGGCCTGGGAGGTTAATAATAATTATCAGGAGCTCAGGTACATAGAGTTTTCTTTTTTAGTTCAATTAGGTCAATCAATTCAATCAATGTCATTCACATTATCAAGCCATCTAATTGAGAGCCAACTCATAGTCACCTCTCAACCAAGTTTTCTAGTACTATTACTTTGCTGGAATCATGCTAGATTTCACCCATAGGCTAACTACACCAACCACTCACCCAATCAACTTTTAGTAAGACAAGTGTTTATTTTTTTACTATTTATGTACTTTTATTCCCTTTCATAATTAACCTATCCCTTGCCCAACTCCCAAAATTCAACTATGGAATCCCATCATTTAGCTGTTGATCAAACCTAGAAATACACAATCAATCATTGATGGTCAGACCCCAACCACCAATGGTCACCCCAACCATTGATGATTACCTATGGTAAAAAAACTAGCAAGCTAATTTGACCTACCTAACCCCAACAAAATCTAGTTTTCTATGTTTCTAACTATTCACAGACCCCTTTTAGATTTTTTAAATCATACCCCAACCCATTAACACTAGTATTAATTAATTTATTACTAATTTGATCATTTATAGTCTATTTTCTTATCAATTATTCTTGTGTTCAGTTTTATTAATCTTCTTTAATTGATGCAAGTACCTTCTTTCTAGTTTTATCGACTTAACTATTTAAAATGTGTGAATTGATAGCTCATAAGGAAGCTCTCACTTATAGGATCTACCTATCGCTAGGTAATCCACCCAAATATCTATCTAACCAAAAAATATTATTTAGTGCATTCTTATCTACAAGTCTTCCTCCCAAGCCAAAGAGGAAATTTTCACAATCTTTTGATTCAATGCATGCACAACCAAACAAGTTTTTTAATAATACTCATATTGAGTTTCTTTTCTCTCTTTCTTAGAACATAAAGTGAAAATTTACATGAAACAAGAACATTTATTAAATTTATCAAGAGGTAATTTCAAAATTGGTTACATATTAACAAGGTGTACTCCATCTCCATGAGGTAATTTTTACATATGTTGATCTTTTGTACACTTCATAAGGCTCCAAAGATTTTTTCAAAATAAAATATGAAGAGAGGTATGTAAAAATGGATTTTAAAATCTCATAAATGAATTTTAAAACGTTAATATGATTACTAGATGTTATTAGAGGTCACAATATGGCCAATATGATAGTTTCAACACTAAAAAGGGTAGTTTTATAAGTTTGTACAAACTTGGGGTGGTCACTTGCATGTAAAAATGCCTTAAATATTTTTATTAGTATCTTAAAGGTCATATTCATGATTTTGAATCTCTAATAGGTCATAAAAGTGATAAACATACTTATTCTCCTCCATCACTCCATTGACAAGTTCACAAGGGTAGTTTTCAAGTACTTGGTACATACATAGGAGAGAGAGTTGGGTCCTAAATTTTTTTAAAAAGGAGGGGTTACTAGTAATATTTAAATTTTTGGAATTGGTCATTAAATCCATCCTCTCTCCTTTATGGAAATTTGCTAAGAAGATATGGTAGTTTGAAAGAGCTAGTCAACCCCACAGGCTCATTTTTCTCCTTTGAAATGGTAGTTTAAAATAATTTGAATGCATAATATAAATTTAGGGAGATTTTAATGGAATAATAAATCATCTCACATGTTTATCCAATCCTCATTTGGCATGTGTGGGCTCAAGAGGGAAAGAAAACTCTATTTTTCTGCACATTTACAAGCTGATAATCATTATTTCTTATTTATTTCAAGGTATTAAATATTTTAATGAATTGATGAAGGTTTAAAATCATTTTTAAACTATTTTAAATTAATTTATAACTCTATAATTTATTCTCCATTTCATCACTCCAACATAATCCTCTCTAAGCAAAATGCAGTGTTTTCCCATTTTTAAGACTATATTATATGTCTACCTATGTATAAATGAATTTATAAGGGTATAATTATAAATTATTAAATGTATATGAATGTATTTAACTCATAAAATTGTAATGAGGTGATGGAGAAGCATTATTGATAAGCTAGATGATCAAACTTACACCAAGTTAAGTTCAAAACCATGAAGAATGTAGACCTATAAGTTTGCAGGCCTGTAGGTCTACATTTTTATTAAAAATTATGTTTTAATGTATATAAAATATGAGGTTTAATACCTATAAATTAAGTAAATGCTATGTTACAACAATTTTGTAGAGGTATAAACCCATGAAGAAGGTCTGGTCTTATGACTCATTGTCAAGAGATATAATTAGACCTACAAGTAGGACTAATTGCATATATTTATGGTGAAATCTAGTAATAGGTTTTCATGAGGTCAATTTTAATGTGAAATAACCTCAATTGTGTTATAATTTGTATCAAAGTGTCTATGATCTACTTGAAAAAGGCAATGATTCAAAGCTTGGTATCTAAAAGGCTCTTAAACCAATCAACACCTACAACCAACTAAGTTTTAAGCCTTCAAAGTTGTAGGAAGTGGAAAAATTTATTGAAATTTACACAATTTTAAGTGTTGATAAGGCATGAAGGAGTGTTAAAAATCTTTGTCTAAAAGTATGTTAGTATGGTAAAGTTCTAAACTTGATCTCATGTGCTCCTACAATCCCATAGTCTTACATAACAACTTAAGATATCCATTGCAAATCTATAGACACAAACCTAGTCTAATCATTGAAAAGTATTAGAAGCATAACTGATATCTAAACTACTCTCTCACAATGTCAAAGGACTCATAAGTGACTGGTGGAAGTATAGGGATCAAGAATGATAAACCCTAAAAGGAGGTCATACAATCTTGTATAAGAGCATAACTAAGAAGCATATGATAGATAAAATTAAGGTGATGAAGGATTCCATTATATATTTATGAGGTTGGAATCCTTTTTAATGTTAATATTGAATAAAGAGTAATAATATCATTATGATTAAAAAGTCTAAGCAAGTACACAGGCCCATGTTTGAGCTTAAGAGGTGTTCAGGATTGAATGTTGCATAAGATCCTAGATGTAATAGTTTGGAATTCCATGATGGAAAAAGTACAATAATATAATTGATGACAAAGAGATCAAGGAAGAGGGACAATAAAGGTATGTCAAATCTTTGGTAAGATTGTTCAAACTATACTAGGCCTAAACCTACAAACTATAGTGGATTTTGTGTTAAATGTGAAGAGTTGATAGGTTTATGTGTTTTTAAAGGAAAAACTAAGGGTAATAGGCCCTAAAAATTTCATGAAATATTAAAGTAATCCCACGAGGTTTTTAATTATCCATTGATGAGAGAAAGGGATATTTCTTAGCTAATTCAAACCTAATAAGCTTAAAAGGGTCAATCAGGCCTGTGTACACCAATTTTAAAGGAAAAAGATATTGAAGAGTTGTAAATTATGTCATGATGATGTTATGTATGTGTCCAAGTGAGTGGATTAAGTACCTTGATAGTCTAAGTGATAATGAAAAAGTGTGCAATGTCCTTGTCCTAGTATTCTTGAATTTAGCTTGGTTGATCTTCTATTTTGGCATGGTTAGAGATGATTAGGGATGGATATTAATTATTGAACATGTGAAATGGGTCCAATAATATTTTTTATATTATTTTAATGCTTTTTTTCATGATTGGATTTCATCTGGTTGATCATTATTTTCATCTAGATATTTTGGGTCGGTGGCATAAAATCTGAGTAGGTAGTTTGCTGACATCATAATTTCCACATGTGGATGAGTCAAGGGGAGTTGGTCATATGGTTATGATCACATTAGTCCCTAGTTTATATTATTTAAATTTCATGTCATTAAATTCATCATGCTAAAATATATGCAAGTGTAAAGTTGGGATCTTAGGCATTTTGATAGTGTTTTCTATGTTCAAACAGAGTCGAGTAAGCAGTTTGGTGACATCATATCTCACACATGAAAGTTTTATGAGAAAATTGATATATGTATGAATTAAATTATGAAATTATGTCTCATTCACTAGATATAAGGTCGTGAAAATAAGTGCAAAAAAATATATGCAAGTGTAAAGTTAGACTCTTGGGTAGTTTGACAATGTTTTCTCATACTTGGCCAAATTTGCACGTGGTGAAAAAAGTTGAGTAGGCATGTTGGTAGTCATATTTTAAAAATGTGTTAGTTTTATAATGATTCGATAATATAGTTTTTTTAATTTTTATTCCTTGTTTCTATGTGTTAATTTTCAGGTCATGCGATGAAGTGCATCAAAAGATATGCATATGCAAAGTTGGCCTTCCAGGAAGTTCTAAGCATAGTTGGCTCTGTGGTAGAAAAATCTGAGTGAACAAATTAATGGAATTATATCTTGAACATGTAAATCTTAAAATATAATATTTATATTTTCTTGTATTATACTATGTGAGGAGATAATATGGTACAAATTTTAGATCATGTGTCTAAGCACAACAAAACTTACTAAGGTCCAAAGTTAGCCTTCTAGGTAGATTGCAATTGTTCCCATACTTAGTAGATTTTGAAAGAGGTAAATATCATGAACAAATGGAGATATAATGGTTCATGTTCAATCATACAATATTTATCTAATGGTGCATATTTAGTGAGATGTTAAGAAGTGCTCAAAGTTTAACACTGAGCAAAGGTAAATGATAAGGATCTAACAGTTCATGTTTAATCATGCGATTAAGATCAATGACGTGAGTGGAGTCAAAGTGGTCAACCTGTTCAAAGTTTAACATCATTAAATACCAATATACTTACAATAATATTAATGGTATATGATTTATCTAAATATCAAGGACATGATATGATAACAGAGTGTCTAAGGTTTAAATATGAATATTGGGATTTGAATATTTGAATATTGCAAAGGGAAAAACTAGTGCTCTATACTTTGTCCATAACTTTTAATCCAAGCAAAATTTTCTCATGGTGTAAAAATAAAATTTGTATAGGAATCTAATATTCATATATGAATATATATGTTAAGTTTTGAAAGTTTGTAAAGCCAAAGTTATGAAGGTTCAAAGTTGACTATGTTCATGTTTTCTCTACAAGTAATCCAAGAAGGATATTTGAGCTCGTTCTAATCGTATTTCGATGTCTCATGATGAATTATATATTTGGGATTGATTTATATTCCATGAGGATGATTTTTATTATGTTTATAGGTTTGACTAATTGATATTTTATATGAACAATGCTTAAGAAGTGTTTGTGTGTTTTTTCATAATGTTCTTATGCACTAGGTCAGTGTTTGAGTTGTTTGAGCATATGTATAAGTGGGAAAAGATGAATTTTATAATTTGATGATACAAATAAGAATGGGAGGAATAAATAAAAATATATTTGGGAATTCAATATAAAATTTCACCTTTTAATTTTTGTACAATGGTAAGGTTAAAAAGCTTATGAAAAGGGTTGGTTACAAAACCAACTATCAGGTGGTAAAAAACTAACCAACAACTAAAAAAAATTTTAAAAATAAACTAAAAACAAAAAAATTATATCATTTAAAAATAATCTAAAAAAACTCCCCCTTGATTTAAAGGGGTATATAAAAACTGAAGCAATGAACTGTGAGTCATCCAAGTAGACTTTACTACAACTACAACTGGTACACTGTGCATCCTGAATTGATCAACATCCTAATCATCCACACACTAAAGTAAAAAAAGATAACACTCTATCCAAATATATCAATCCTCACAAAGAATCTATCCAAAAAATTATCTCCCAAGTACTAGGTATGGTACATCTCAAATTGATGCCCAATAAACACCAACATCTCTTGTAGGCCTTTGTTCATCACTAACAATGCTAGAAAATCAATGCTAACTCATACTACAACCATTGATGATTGATCAAAAACCAATATGCAATATATTCTCCCCCTATCAGGTGAGAGGTGAGAATTTATGCAACAATTAAACCAAGTATAAATCACTAATTTTTTCCAAATCAAATATCATATCAACACTAGATCTATGAAAGTAAAGTACACAAGCCAAAAATTGCTACTATATCAAATCCCAATCTTAAACCTAGTAGCTCGCACAATATGGGTGTGTTATCAACTCAAAATATATATTCATCAACTATGGATCATGTAACTTCATAGTCATCCCATCCATTCAAATAATATGTAGAATAATATCCAGAAGAGTGATTAGAGTGACTAGAGTGATCAATAATGTTTTCTTCTTCCTTCTATTTTTTGCTTCTTCCTTTTATTGATGTTGAGAGGACCTCCTTTTAGAGGGGCACTTTGTATAGAGGTGTCATATCCCACCACAATTATAGAATATTATATCACATCCACTCAAACTAGAGGAAGAATAGCCATATGAATAATAATGCATATGCTTGTGCTTGTGTCCATATGAATGTTTGTGGTGATGCTCATGCTTCGGAGAACCAAAGTGATGTTTATGCTTTAGAGAACTAGAAAGATCCCTATGTCTAGAATGATGTTTGTGTCTAAAAGTGTGATGTGGAGAGTTTTTGTTCTCTGATACTACTTTAAATAATGTTTTTTGTTATGCTTATATAATGGATTACTTGTTTTGGTATAGTGGGCCTCCTCTATGGATGTACTCTTATTCCTTGTAAATTTTCTCTCATGATAAGTAAATAACTCACAAATAGAGTCAAATTTGGCACCATTAATCTTATCACTAAGCTATAGCATTTCAACAAAATTGGTATATATAAAATTAAGACCATTCAATGTGATAAAAATTAACATGTCAACATAAATTTTACCACTAGTCATACAATATTCTTGTTTCAATGTTTTCATGCAAGAAAGATATTTAGAGACATCTTCATTATTAGTTAGTTTATTTTTTAATAGTCGCATAAGAAGTTCAATCTTCTTGTATGCAGGTTGTTTTTCATACATAACTTTTAATGCTTTCCAAGTTTTCCATGCACTAGTCTTAATTACCTTAATATGAATGATTACCTATTTAGTGCAATATGATTTCAAAAGTGTGAATTCACGTTTATCATGTTTTGATATTCAATCATCTTTGTAGCTTCATTTGATGGTGTGGTTTCTTTCTCATTGATTTTCAATAGGTTATTAAAAATGAGTGTATTTTTCATGTTCCTACTCCATTCTTTATAATTTTAGGTGATAATTTACCATTTTCAAACTCATGATTTTTTCCATGGTGCTAAAGAAACAAGCCAAAATAAGACAAGGGAATACTATTTTGAGGTTTTTCTTTTACCTTCAAAAAATAGTTTTTGAAAAAATTTCTTATGACTTGTATAAAAAATGCACCTTATAATCCCTATTACATTCTTATTTCTCCATTTAAACTTGTCATTTCATTGCTTATTTTATTATTATAACTCTATTTATACAAAAATAATGTCAAAAAATAATTTTGACCAAAATGATAATCGACCTTAATATTCTTTTTACAAAAATATCTCAATGGGTTTTGAACCCTGATCTTTTTGATTCAAGTGACCCACAAAAATGTGCATAACAATCTTCCCATCAATCAATTCAAGAACATATGGGCATAAATTTATATAATATATAGGTCTTCTAGATGTGAAAATTTTAAATATACATCTATTTTTTTTACTTTATATAAGTTCATACTCCTATTTTTACTAAATGGGACCCACTATAAATCAAAACTAACAATAATAAAAAAGAACATTGCCTTTTTATATTGCACCATAGCCTAGAGGATCTAGCATCTTATTTATATTAGTCATGATTCTATTATGAAAAGATAAATATTTAATATTACCACCACTTTCTATTTAAAATCATCAAAAAAACCAAATCCATAGAGCTATTTTATTCACTATACTTCTATAGATACTTCTATTGCCATACTTCTGTGTGATCTAGCTGATATCAAATGTGTAAGTAAACATTAATGTTGCTCCATATTGTGATGTATGCCAATCATTATCAACTTGAATTTTAATTATATATAATACATAAAGTCTTTATCAACCTTGGATATCAGTGCCTTCTTTTCCACATGTCTCCCTGCTAATCTCAGGTGGTCATACTTAAAATGGTGTGAGAGCCTCCAATGTGTGAGTGAACTAGATATCCAATTATGTAAGAGAGTATTCTATTTTGTATATGAAAGAATTGAATCCCTATGCTTTCTTATACCATTTATTATTTTATCTTATGTGGTCTGTGTGAAAAGGTGTTGTCTCAAGCAAAGTCTATGTAGACCATGCACCATGCTATCTCAAAATCTTCAAATCATCCATGTATCAATCCTCCTTCAAATTTTTCCTGTGGCCTAATACCATTGATGCAACTAGGAATGGAAGGAATAAATAGAAATATATTTGGGAATGTAATTTAAAATATTATCTTTTATTTTTTGTATAATGGTAAGCTTAAAAGCTTATAGAAATGGTTGGTTACAAAACCAACTATCAGGTTGTAAAAAATTACCCGACAACTAAAAACAAATTAAAAAAATAAACTGAGACCAAAACATATGGATCATTTAAAAATAATCCAACATTTGAGGATGTTTAATAAGACATAAAGAGTGGAACCATGTATTTGAAAGTGGTCATGTGTTCTTGTTTTTTCTCAATAAAGTGCTAAATGGGTGAATAGGTCTCCATGAGACCTATAAGATCTACAAGGGCCTAATTGAAAGGTGTAGTTGCTTAAAAGTGATCTATAGATGCTATGGATGACCTATGAAGATTGTATTGAGCTATGTATTTATATTATATATGCCATAAGGGTTAATGCATGCCTAATGGTTGACTAAGATGTTAATAAGCATAAAGGCTTTATAAATAGTGAAACCAAATAAGATGGTTTCTAGACTTGTGCAAGGCTTGTTGGGATAGAGTGACCTTTAAAGTGAAGAAGAGAGGATAGGGAGTGTGATTTTTGGATGAATTAATGAGAATAATAGTTTTTTGATAGTGTGTATGACCTATAGGTCATATTTTTTATGTTAGAATAGTTCTCTTGTAATTTGAGGATATGTAAAGAGGTCTGAGTGTACCTATGAGGACAGTTTCACTGAAGGAGAGAGATTATGGCATGCCTATGTAAGAGGCCTATATGAGATAGAGATAGAGTTTGTGTAGGGGTTATAAAATTAGAGATCTATCATTAGGAGTTAAAGACATTAGTTCAAAGGTGGAGGTATTCCTTTCAAAAGAGGGTCTAAAGGACTTGATCTTCCTTAAGGGATATTTCTTCTTGTGAAACAAGTGTTTCAATAAAGGCCTTGTCGGGGAATCCAAGAATAAACACACCTGTTCTGATCCCACTTGTTAAGATCTTACTCCTAAAAAAGAGCACAATATGATTACCAAATACAAGCAATTAAACATGCAAAAATATCCAGAAGTATAATTAACTAGAATTCACAAATAGCACAGAATATGAGAGACAATACACTATCTTGTATTAATACTTGTATAGAAAAGAATAAAATAAAGAGACACCATGATCTTCCACCTTAAAGAGGCTTGCCACACCTCAAGTGTACAGTAATTCTTCTTCAAAACACTCTCCTACCAAAAACGGTCCCAACACACAACTCACACACAGAATTGGTGTTCACCTCTCCAACCAGTCAGTAATAACCCTGCCAGTACACCAAGCACTCTAAAGTACTTCAAGTAGATCTCCCATGAACCTAGAACCTAAAATTCAATAGACCATACTTACACATGTAGATCTCCTATGAGCTTGCAACAACTTGTAACTCAATGATCTTACAATGGAAGGATCTTCCTTGCCTTCCTTTCTAGCTCATAATTACAATACATGCCAATGGGTCTATAAATAGATCCCAAACTTAAACAATAACTTAGACTCTTAGTTTACTAATAATAGACACATAGCTCAAGACTTGAAATAGCCTTTACATGCAAACACTTAGTTCAACTAACTATTCGTGCAACAAACAATTTTGGAACACACAAGTGATCAATGTCGGTCCCTGTCTACCTAGTGCTGACCGACATCGGCTGACTTCCTATTGACATTGGTTTCCTTATGCATTCATATTGACTAATGTCAGTCATACTACCAATGCTGGTGCTTTTATAACTTTAGCAACCTCCTCTTCATCTGCATAGTTGAAGCTTTTAGCTCCACAACCTAACAATCTCCCACTTGGAGATAAACAACTGCAACTGTACCTATACCTATACATCATCTAGTTTGTTCCCTTGGCTCTGTATCCCTCTTCAAGATCACTCTTGAAGATCAACCACCACAAATCATATGGTGCAACACATGTCATCCAAATCACCTGCCACATCCACATCTACAAACCCATGTAGAAAATAACTTGACCCTGCATAGCATGTGCACCTGCTACTGGTCCCTCTAAGAATCCACTAAACTACCCTCCAATGCTTTTTTCTCAAATTGGATCCAAACTTGTGACAACTCCCACTGCTTGGGAAAACTTAGGTCTAGTACATACCATGCACTTAACCTCATTATGTGAATCAAGACACTATTTTGTGAATTGTCCAACCATCGGCGTGCTAACCAGTCTCACACAATCATCCTAAAACAAAGTCAACCTATGACCTTCCATGTCCCTAAAACACACTCATGCCAAAGAATCTTGCTGCTCCTAGATTCCTCATAACACCCCTCTGAACTAGCTTTACCTTTAATTCAGCAACTACCTGCATATGTAACCCTAAAACAAACACATCATACAGTAATAGGGTAATGTAGCTAATATTATCCAACCTAGTAAAGAGAAACACAATGATCAAAACTCCATTACCCTGTAGCTTATTCAAGACCATATACCCTGGCCTTCTATCTCACATGTCCATTTCAGATCTTCTCCATCCTGAACATCCATTCATCTCTCAGTGCTTCCTTCTAGCTGGCAACTCCACCAAAACCTCCCATTTGGTTCTCCTCCAAGGAATCACATCCTTCATCCATGCCAAGCTCCCACTATTTCCTAGATTTACCTACTTTGCTTCTTTAATAACCTCTTGGTTCTTTACCATAAGTGAGCAATAAGTAGTGTAAAGAAGGAAAATGATGAATTTGAGGCTTACATACCCTTTAAGTCTTCCATATGGGTGCTTGAGACTCCTTGACAGCTTGCTGTCCACCCAAAATTTGTCTCAGTGACCGATGTCGATAACATCTCAGTCTACACCTGATCGACGTCAATTCCATGCGACTGCCTCATCATTGATGTCAGTTCCCCCTGATCAACATCGGTGTTTATTTGCCCTGAGTCACCGACATCAGGCTACACATAGCCAACATCGGTCCCTGTCTGGACGCCGACACCAATTTTCTAGCCGATGTTGGTCTCGGTGTTTTGCTTATGAGAAATGACTTCTTCCCATGAGCTCCTTTTGGATCAAACCCTTGTTCAAATCACCCTTGCTCTACTTAGAATTATTTTTCCCCTTGTGTTAAACTCTATCCATTACCTTCTCCTTGAAAACTAAGGCTTTCTTGTTCTTGTCACGAACATCAGATTCCTCAAGAAACGTCACCTTCTTCTTTTGCATACAGAAATCTCAATCTATGCTCTTCAAATTTGAAATCATACCCTTGACTCAAGAACATGCATCTCCTTATTCATGTGACCAAGCCTATTAATCCACATCTTGGAATCTACAGCTGAAGTAGATAACCCAAAAAGAGAATCAGTAATACAAGTAGATAGATAAAACGTACCTACTTTCTTACCTCTTGCTATAACAAGTGCACCCTTGGTAACCTTCTAAGAGTCCACTGTGAGAGTTAATATGCAACCCTCATCACCCAAACTTCTTACAAAAATCAAATTCCACTCCAGAACTGGGACATGCATGACCTCCTTCAACACCCATGTGTTACCTGTATGCAATTTCAGCTTCACTTTCCCTTTGCCAACCATCTGACAAGGCTTACCATCCCCTAAACAAATTTCTCCAAAGTCTCCCTAGACATACTCATGAAAAAATTCCCTATTTGGGGATGCATGAAAAGAGGCACCAAAATCTAAAACCCAAGATTCTACTTTATCTAAAGAACATACCAGAGCATCTTGTGCAATGAAATCTGCAACATCTACTTCTTCTTCATGTCTTTCATGCTGATCTTTAACTGATCTACAATCTCTCTTTAAGTGCCCTTGCTTTTCACATTTCCAGTAGGTTATTCTACCATACCTAGACTTGGATCTCCTACCATTAAACTTCTCCATTCGTAGCTTACTATCTTCTACCATTGCTCTACTCCCACTCAAACAGAAACCCCTGTGAGTAACCTGTAATCAACACACACTAACTAGATCTAATCCAATTTGTTAGTATCCCAACCAAAAGCTTTGATACTAGTCTTCAGGGAATCCAAGAAGAAACACACCTATTTTGATCCCAATTTTTAGGATCTTGCTCCTCAGAAAGAGCATAATATGATTACCAAATACAAGCAATTAAACATGCAAAAATATCCAGAAGTACAAGTAACTAGAATTCACAAATAGCACAGAATATGAGAGACAATACACTATCTTGTATTAATACTTGTACAGAAAAGAATAAAATAAAGATGCCATGCTCTTCCACCTTACAGAGGCTTGCCACACCTCAAGTGTACAGTAATTCTTCTTCAAAACACTCTCCTACCAAAAACGGTCCCAACACACAACTCACACACATAATTGGTGTTCACCTCTCCAACCAGTCAGTAATAACCCTGCTAGTACACCAAGCACTCTAAAGTACTTTAAGTAGATCTCCCATGAACCTGCAACCTAAAATTTAATAGACCATACTTACACATGTAGATCTCCTATGAGCTTGCAATAACCTGCAACTCAATGATCTTACAATGGAAGGATCTTCCTTGCCTTCCTTTCTAGCTCATAATTACAATACATGCCAATGGGTCTATAAATAGATCTTAGACTTAAACAATAACTTAGACTCTTAGTTTACTAATAATAGACATGCAGCTCAAGACTCAAAATAGCCTTTACATGCAAACACTCAGTTTAACTAACTGTTTGTGTATCAGTTTAACTAAGTAATTGTTCATGCAAGAAACAGTTCTAAAACACACAGGGAATCGACATCGGTCCCTATCTACCTGGTGTTGACCAACATCAGCTGACTTCTTACCAATGCCAATTGCCTTTTGCATTCATATTGACTGACGTCGATCATACTACCGACGCTAGTGCTTCTGGAACTTCAGCAACCTCCTCTTCATCTGCATAGTTGAAGCTTTTAGCTCCACAACCTAATAGGCCTTAGGTTAGGAGGATTTGATCAAGGTGTTAAGTCAAAAGGACTTGACAAATAGGTGGTTAGGAGGACTTGATCATCTTAGGGGCTGGTATTCCTTGTGTAACTTTTGTTTCACTAAATTTTGGTTTAAAGGACTTGACTAGTCTCTAGATTATAATACTTTATAGGATAAGTAGTCCAAGTGTTTACAAGCTTGAGAGTGGGTTTTAATCCCCAAGAGAGTTTTTAATTTAGATCTTGTGTTATGTGTGTGAACTTACATCATATTCATTATTCATTACTATAAACATCTTGTATGCTTCAGTAATGGTTGTATTGAAAGCTTAAGTGTTTTAAGGGTTTGAAAATTAAATTGGTTTTTTTACCACCATTGATTCACCCTCCCCTCTTAGTGGCTTGAACCTCTAAAAATTGGTATTAGAGAAATTCCTTTGGTAATATGCTTAAAAACTTGAAGGTGATCCAAGGTATAATATGGGTAGTCATCAAATGCAATGAAGTTTCTATACTAAGAAAGAATCGATGTTCAATGGATCCAATTATGTTTTTTGGATTACAAGGATGATGACATACGTTATGTCCCTAGGGTTTGAGTATGGAAATCTATTATGAATGGTTATGTTATTACTACTACTCTTACATTTAGTTCTATAGACAAGAAGCTATTTGATAATAATTCTAAGGCAATGAATGCCATTACTTGTTGTCTTATAGAGACTGAGTTCACCAAGTTAATCCATTGTAAATATGCTAAAGAGATATGGGGAAAAAAATTATATCATTTTTGAAGGAGATTCAAAGGTCAAGCTTGTTAAGTTGTAGATTTAAAAAAGGTAATTTGAAAGTCTCAAGATGAAGGAATAAGATTATATGGCATCCTTTCTATAGAGAGTTTATGAGATTATGAACATAATTATAGGTCTTGGAGAGACCCTTAAATAGGCTACTATAGTTCAAAAAGTATTAAGGTCTCTATCCCTCAAGTTTAATCCAAAATTATTTACTATAGAAGAAAGTCATGATCTCACTCAGATGAAGATGGATCAATTGCATGACACCCTTACTACCTATGAGATGAGAGTAAATGATGATATATCAACAAATAAAAAAGTAACTTTAAAAAATGAAATGAAGCCAAAGGAGAAGTTCCAAGGTAAGAAACCCAAAGAGGATGAAATTTATGATACAGATGAAGATGAACTAATTGATTTGATTTCAAGGAAATTGAAAATAGGTTCAATAAATTATAAGGGTAAACTAACCATCAAATGCTTCAATTATCGATAAGTAGGACATTTTGATAATAAGTGCCCTTATAAGTATAAGAAGGATGATGATGAAGAGCATGATCAAGGTCATGATGATGGAAAGAGATCATTTAGGTTTGATAAAAGCAAATAGGGATTCATAAGGTTTGACAACAAAAAGTAATTCAAGGACAAGAAGAATATCTACAACAAAGAAGATTTCATCTCATCAAATGAGAGTGAAGTTAGTGACTTAGAGTATGATCATGAAGATGATGGTCCTGTTAAAGATGAATCCTTGTTCATAGCTAAGAAAGGTAGTTTCTCACATTAAAAAGAGTCTACTTGGAGTGATTTAGATGATGATAAAGATGAGGTGGAGTGTGAGACTGAATTGATGAATCTTATTAAAGAACTAAAGATTGAGAAGAAGATCAATAAGAAGATGAAATATAAACTCAAGAACTATGAGGAACAATTTAATATATTTGAGGAAAGAATGAATGAAGATGCCAAGGAGCATGAAGATATGGTCAAACATCTTAGTTGTCAATTGGAAATCCTATCTACAAGCCTAAAATCTAAATAAGATGAGTGTTCAAGGTATGTAATTAAAAATGAGTCTTTGAAAGCTGACTTAGAGAATACATATAGTAAGGTGAAGTCATCTATGAGATTTGAAAAGAGATAAAGTGATATAGGCAATATTTTGAGTGGTTAAAAGCATGTAAGTGATAGAACTGGTCTTAGATACAAAGATGAACTAGAGAATGTGAATCATGAAAAGATGAAGACTATTGTGAACAAAGACAATCATACATTGAAGACAAATCATTACACAAGAAATGTAGGTGCTGGGAAAATAAATATAAATTAGATCAGGCAACTAGATGCCATGAGGTATGTAAATTTTAATGGTTATTATTACACATGTAATCAGTTTGGGCATAGAGTTATAAAATACAAGAGACCTATTAAAAATGAGTTTGCATGGAACTATGATGGGGTTCAACAATCAAAAGGTGTGAGTAAGGTTGAGTGTTTCAACTATATTGATAAGGGACACTTTATTAATCATTGTCTAAATAAGGAAAGGCAAGGTAAGTCTTCTTAAAAAAAATTAGTTTTTTTTAGTTGTCATAACATTGGACACATTGATAGTTTTTGTTTAAACAGGTAAGACAAGCCGAGTTTTCATCAAGGAGTGTTGTTTACTATAATTGTGATAAGATTGGTCATATTTCTAGGTTCTAAAATCAAAGGCTATTAAGATAAAATAAGTTCACTCATGTTCCAAGAGTGAAAGGAAGAAGGCAAGTTAGCTCATGGAAACCAAAAGTGGTAAGTGTGAGTCATGATGAGTCTACAGGTCCAAGTAATCTTTTTGCTATGGTGGAGAATGCTTTAGAAGTTAAATATTGCCAAGGGCTCTTTGTTTTTTCATGTTGTGAGTGAAGAGACCAAGCTTAAGGAGAAGACCAAGGTACTGGTTGAGGCTAGTTTTAAAGCTAGTATGGATATAAGTGAACATCTTGCTATTATTGAGCAAGTTTTATGTAAAGAACATCAGTTGTTAGTGCCTCGTGATGAGGTTTTGAACTACAAGGAAGATTATTTAGATGAAGAGATTACTAAGAATAAAAATAAATATAAGTATCATATGACCAAGGAGGAGAAGGAATATGAGGAGTTGTGGGAAACTCCTAGTATTACAATGTTCTAGGAAATTGTGAAGTAGGGTGTCTCTATCTATGCTTCTTAAGAGACTCCTTTCAATGGAGAAACAATTGTTTTTGTGTATGCAGGGTTAGAATGGGTGTTTCTAGGTGGCCTAATGAGATTGATGTAATGTCAAGAAGAGTTTGATTCTCATAAAGGTATGTGAACTTCTTTGTGATATAATCCAAGTGTTTTCAAGCTTTGAAGATCGTTTGTGTGCAATTGGAGAATTTTTGTTTACTCTTAAGTTTCCCAATTTATGCTTAAGAGTATGCAGGGCCTAAAATGGGTTATAAGATGTATGGGTTCTCAAAGATGTGGAAGAAAAAATCTTAGTCTAGAAGTGTGAAATTATTTTCTCTAGGAGTACAAGAAGTATTGTAGGTGGATGTTGACCAGAAAGAGGTTTGTTGACTTTATTTGTTTTGAGTTTCTAGGGTTTTGGGCTTTGCTAGAAAAGTGGTTTGGCTTATGAATGGAGGTTTGAGGCTTATTAATAGGCTGAATGGGTTTTCAAATCAAGATTCACAAAGATTTGAAGGTTTATGTTTTTCAAATTATTCATATTTTTTAATGAAATTACTTCAACAATAAAGTAGAATAGAAGAAATAGATCCAAATATGACTAAAATATATTAGAATATATGATAATAGACAAGCCACTTTAAGGGGGAAACCTCCAAAAGTTTAAATAAGAGTAGAATTCACAATATGATGATAAAAAATTACCCACTACCTCCTATATATAGTCTATCTAGGCCATGGTTACTCCATAGGCCGACCTACTAACCAAATGATTACATAAAGAAATGTGATATAGCATCAAAGAGGGATAAGTAAGCCATAAGTCAGCTATTACTATCCTAATACATGTGTTAGGTTAGGGGTCTGGCATGCCCTTTCCCTTCAAACCAATGTTGTCCTCAATGTTGAATAACTCTGGATGTTGTTACAAAAAATATTCACCTTCCCAAGTTGCATCTTCACTGCTCAAGTTCTTCCACTTGATCAGATATTCCCTAATCTCTTTATTTCTCAACCTCTTAGTACGTGTTTAGAGGATCTTATTTGGTTCCAAAATGACTCATCCTTCATCTAGTTTTGGGAGCTCTGTCTAGGTTGAAACTTTCTATCTAATGACCTTCTTCAAATAGGAAACATGAAATATTGGGTGTATGCAAGATGAATGAGGTAACTCGAGCTTGTAATCCACACTTCAAATTTTATACATAACTTGATAAGGGCCATAATAATTAGGAGCAAGTTTGTTGTCCTTTTTCTATTGCTTTAAGGACATCTATTTGTAAGGCTACAAACATACTCATACCTAGTCACCCACCTCAAAAAATTTCTCACTATGGTGTTGATCTAATTTTTGCTTCATAATATTTTGTGCCAAGGCCAAATTATCTCTCAAACTATCCAAAACCTCTTGTTGATGATAAATGTGTTCTTCCACATCTCAAACCTTGGTTTGTACCTTTAATGAAGAAATGATGGAAGGTGGATGGTAACCATATAGTGCTAGAAATGGATATGTTTTAGAAGAGGTATGGAAATATGTGTTATACCACCATTCTAAAAGTGGTAGCCATTTAACCCAATGCTCTTATTTATCTAATACAAAACACCAGAGATACCCCTATAAACATTTGTTAACCACTTCTATTTATCTATCAGATTGGGGGTGGTAAGATGAGCTATGAGCTAGATGAGTACCCAAATAGGAAAATAGTTCAGTCTAAAAATTATCAATTAAAATAAGATCATGATCACAACAATTGTTTGTGGTTCCATGTACTTTTAGAACTTCCTCCATAAAAATAATTGCTACTGTACTTACTGAAAATGGGTGTGAGAGAGCACAAAAATAGGCATATTTTGTAATCATATCCACAATGACCAAGATAACATTCTTACCTTTAGAATAAGGCAACCCTATGATGAAATCCATGAAAACCTCCCTCCACTTTTGACTAGGAATTGTTAATGATTGTAACAAACCCAGGGTCTTAACTATCTTACCTTTATTCTATTAGCATATCAAGCATTCTACCACAAAATTTTGTACATATCCCCTTACCAAAACAATTCTTTATTAATTATATGATAAGGTTTCAAGAACCCTGAGTGTCCCCCAATCGGAGATGCATGAAACTCTAAAATAATCTTATGCTTAAGCTCTGAATCTTTGCACAAGTATAACCTACCTTTATACCATAGGACATTACCTTTCCATTCAAAATTTTTAGAGGCTAAATTACCTTACTGGAGATTCTAAATCAAAACTTATGTATCCTTCTCTTGCTCCCATTCTAACCTGACTTCATCCACCTAATCTGCTTGCAACATGGACATTGCACAAAGTAGTGCTTATATGGATGTATCCCATCTAGATAGTGCATCTACTACTACATTATCTTTACCCTTCTTAGAGATGATTTCAAAATCATAACCCAACATTTTGGTTACCCACTTTTGTTGTTCCTTAGATGATAATCTTTGCTCCAAAAAGTATTTGAGACTATCATGATTTGTTTTCACCTTAAAATGTCTACCCATCAGATAGGGCCTCCATTGTTTAACTGCATGAAGAATATCCATCATTTCTTTCTCATAGATATGTTTTTGTAGATTCTTACCTTTGAATTAATGACTCTCAAATGCAATGGGTCTTCCTTCCTGCATTAGTACTATTCCCAACCTAGATCTAGAAGTATCACATTCAACAATGAATGTCTTTAAGAAGTTTGGAGTAGCCAAAACTAGAGTGGTGCACATAGCTACTTTTAGTTTCTAAAATGCTTTGGTGGAAACATCATTACAATGGAAGGCATCCTTATTTATAAATGTAGTGAGTGGAACTACTATGCTACCATAATCTTTCACAAATCTTTAGTAGTAACTTGTTAGTCCTAGGAACCCTAAGAGGTTTTTGAGAGTTTTTGGCATGGACCATTCCATCATAGCTTTGATCTTTTGGGGATCAACTTTGACACCTTCATGGGAAACAATGTGACCTAGGTACTTTACCTCTTCTACTCCAAAATCACATTTGGATGGCTTCACATAAAGTTGATGCTTCTCCCAGACTATCAACACCTATTTCACATGTTGCAGATGTGCTTCCCATGTCTGACTATAAATCAATATGTTGTCAAAGAAAACTAGCACAAACTTTATTTCAAAAGGCCTAAAAATACTATTCATCAAGTTCTAAAAAGTAGATGAAGAATTTTTAAGACCAAAGGGAATTACCAAAAACTAATAATGGCCCTCATGTATTTTAAAAGCAATTTTATGAACATATTCATTCTTGATTCTAATTTGATGGTACCCTGAGTGAACATCCAATTTTGTGAACTAATTATCACCATGCAACTCATCAAGTAAATCATCAATTGCTAGAATGGGAAACTTATCTTTGATGGTGTACTTGTTAAGTTCCCTATAATTTGGGCACATCCTCCATGCATCATCCTTATTATACACCATGACCACTGGTGATGAATATGCACTTTGGTTGTGCTTGATGATCCCTACCTCCATCATCTCATAGACCATCTTTTTAATTTCACTCTTTTATGCATATGTACATCTATATGGTCTGATATTTGGTGGTTAACTCCCTGGAAGTAGTTGAATGGCATGATCATGTTCTCTTTTTGGTGGTAGTCCTTTTGGAATGGCCCCAAAAATAGATGGGTGGTCATCAAGAATCATCTGTAGATCAGGATGTGTAGATGCCTATGTGGGTTGAACTTATATGGAACATAATCATGCAATAATTCCCTCTACCCCCCTTTTTTAGCATCTTGGTCATCTGATGTGAACTAATCAATTGTGGATATTTTGCCTATAATCAATGTAGTTTAATTTTCCTACCTTTAGAATGCAAGCACATGAATATTTCTTAGAATTTCATCTCAATGGTACCCATGGTTGTGAGCCATTGGACTCCCAAAATAATGTCTGTGCTACCCATGGGAATAACAAACATAGGAGAATCAAGATTTTACTCACCCATAGCAAGCTTAATACTATGGCATTTGCTTGAATAATTAATTATGCCACTATCTACAATCATGACCTAAAATTTTGGTGCTGGGTAGATGAAATAGTTTAATTAAGTGGCCAACTTATGGTTGATGAAGTTATGTGTGCTCCCTGAATCAATCAACACTGTCACCTTATTTTTCTTGAGGAAACCCACCACCTTAAGAGTTTGTGGAGTGTTAATACTTATAAGTGCATGACAAGATATTGTAGTTTGGGAATCTTCAAGTACCTCCTCTTTCTCTTCCTCATCATGATTGGAGGCATCATCTTCTTCTTCATATTCATTGGATCCCTCAATTTAGAATAACTTCTTCTCAGCACATTTATTTCATTTTCTCCACTTGCTGTCACAACTAAAACATTATCTTTTTGCATGTTTCTCTTTAATTTGTTGAGGGGTCAATCTGGTAGGTGGAGGAAATGTTGGTATCAATATGTTGTGATCTTTGAAGTGAGTGAATGGCTAATTCTTGTTGGCAATGAATTTTTCCTCAAATTTATGTGCCATAATAATAGAATAAAAAATCTTAAGTGGATTAAACATGCATACCTCAATGTTGAATGTGGTCCTTGAGTCCACCCAAAAATAGGTCATTCAAGTTATCCTCAAAAATTATCTCCACATGTAAGGATAGGTTTTGAAAATGATGAATATAATCCTTGATAGAGTTAGTCTATCATAATTTTACCATTTGGTTTTAGTAATTCTCTATCACACTATTACCATAGTGTAACTATAGCTCCTCTGTAAAAATTGACCAGGTGACACTGAGAGTCATCTTTTTATTTTGAGCACACAACCATCGATACCAAATGAATTGATTAGGTTCAAGATACAAGGATGCCATGGTAACATTTTATCCACCTGGGATTTGATGCAGATCAAAAAAACTCTCCATTTGGTTTATCTAATTGAGTGCATATTTTCCATAAAATTTATGCATATCCACCTTTGGTAATAGGTTCCTTTATGGCAATGTAGTTGGATTTGAAATAGATTGGTTGGGAGAACCACCCTGGTGGGGTTATGCAATAGTGAGAGCTAGATGATTTGATTGATTATTTTTCAAATCCATCATGATATCTACCAAACTATCTTGTATGGATTTCATATTAGATTGTATGCCTTGCACCTCACTTTGAATGCCTTACACACTATAGTCAAGCTAGCTCACTTTATGATCTATGTCAGAGAAACCTGGTACAAAGGATCTAGTACATCCCCCTTCTGAATCCATCTCTTCCTTGTTAGGATTTTTACTTGGAGTTTTAGCACCTTTTCCTCGACCCTAAGTTTGTGGACCTACTAGAAAAGGGCTTTACGATGTCGACCATGATTGACACTTTTGACCAAGAGATTATGGAATTATGTTGGCCTCAAATAAAAACATACAAACAAAATACCCTTGCCAAATTTTTCTAAGCTTTCTAAAAATGTAAATAACTTAAAAATTTGTTTTGAATTGCGCACTATAGAGAAATTTTATGAAAAACCCTAAAATGAAGATAACTTTTGTAGAATAGATCTAAATAAGTTTAATTTTAATGGAAACTTAATTTAATTATTTATCACCTCAAGTAAAAAAATTATAGATAAATTCACAATATTTTTTATATATATCCAAATTTAAAATATTAGGGTTTCACACACAAGATTGCTCAAATCACAGCTCTGATACCACTTGTAATGAAATTACTTCAACAATAAAGTAGAATATTAGAAATAGATCCAAATATGACTAATATATATCAAAATATATGATAATAGACAAGCCACTTTGAGGGGGAAACCTCCACAAGTTTCAATAAGATCAGAATTCACAATATGATGATAAAAATTACCCACTACCTCCTATGTATAGTCTATCTAGGCCATGGTTACTCCATAGGCCAACCTACTAACCAAATATATGCATATAAAAATGTGATATATCATCAAAGAGGGATAATTAATCCACAATTCATCTATTCCTATCCTAATACATGTGATAGGTTAGGGGCATAACATATTTTGTCAAGATGGAGGCTTAATTGGCTAGTAAGTTTGTGAAAGAAGTATGTTGCATATGATGATCTAGGTTATGGTAATTTGTGTAGTTTATGGACATATAATATTGATATAGATATGAATTTTTAGGTCTTGATAGTGTGTTTAATAAAATTTATGGCCTTTGTAAGTTCTAGGTAGGGCCATAAGGATACTAAACATGCCTTGTAAAAAGAAGAGTTATTTTTGTTCATTTTCTCCAAAATATAAAGAAATGAATGTTTCAAGGAGAGTTATCTAGTTTTTTAGGCCATGTTTCCTATTTGGTCAGTGGCATGAAGCTATGTTGGTGGTCCTTGTGATAACTTGAGATAGAAGGCTAGTAAGCCTGTATGGTGGTTCTTCATGGTGTGTGGAGATCTGAAGATGATCAAGAGGTGAAATTACTTATAAATTTTATGGGGAGTCCCTCTTAGATTTTTTTGGATGAGTTTCATTATATTTTAGTATTTTTTGTGTTCTTTCTTTATTGGTTGTATTTCTTGGTTGAAGAGAGTGTTTTCATGAAACAATAAGAAGTTTTCAAGGCAAGAAAAGGTAGGCTCAAGGTAAGGGGGAGTTTGCACTATCTTTCCAAGATGGTATCCTCCTATTGATATTATTCTTATGTCCTTAGGATTAGTTTTTTCCCACTTTATCATTGTGTCAAAGGGGGATAAATTTCTTGTTTTAGGAGTGCTTGAAGAGAGAGAAGAAAGGTTAGTTGTATATTATTTTATGATAGGTGTTGACATCAATGACAAATGGGGATATTTTTGGAGAGTTTTGAATGATGTCATTGTGATTTCATGGAGATTTCTAGGTTAGTGGATGAAGTACCTTGATATCCTAAGTGACAATGAGAAAGTGTGTAATGTGCTTGTCTTAGTATGCTTGAAGTTGGACTGGTTAATCTTCTATTTTGGCATGGTTAGAGATGATTAGGGATGAATATAAAGTATTTATCATGTGAAATAGGTCCCATAAGAAGTTTTATATTTTTTTATTTCTTGTGTGCATGAGTGTATTTGATATGAATGATCATTATTTTTATATAGACATTTTGGGTCTAGTGGCAGAAAATCTGAGTAGGAAGTTTGTTGACATCATAATTACCACGTGTGGATGATTCAAGGGGATTTATTCATATGGTTGTGATAAAATTATTCCCTAGTTTATATGTTCTAAATTTATAATCATGTGAAGAAGTTTTTTATGCACTTCATCACATGACTTGAAATTTAGTGCCTAGCAAAAAGGACTTGATCATCTTAGGGGCTGGTTTTCCTTGTGGAAATTTTGTTTAAATAAATTATATTCTAAAGGACTTGACCAATTTTTTGTTTTTAATACCTTATAGGACAAGTAGTCCAAGTGTTTCTAGGCTTGAGAGTGGGTTTTATTCCCCAAGAGGGTTTCCCATGTAGATCTTGTGTTGTGTGTGTGATATTGCATTATCTTCATTGTTCATTACTATAAACATATTTTATGATTCATAAATGGTTTTATTTAAATATTAAGTGTTTTAAGGGTTTTAAAATTGAATTGGATTATTTTCCACCATTTATTCACTACCCACCTCTCAGTGGTTTGTACCTCTAACAAAAGGAAATGATTACATGAAAGATGGGCTTAACGAAGTAAATAGGCTATGTATAATTACTAGACATTTCTCAATAAAGTGTTTAAAATAATAAAAATATAATACATATAAAAAAATTTCAACCTCATAGCCACTCAGACCAGAGACCTATAGCCATCCCTTAAACAAGTTTTAGGACATATACATTCAAGCTAATGATATGGGGTTTGTTATAAGGTTGAGAGGTTTAATACATATGAAAAAGGGGTCATTGGTGTCCAATAACCTTTTGAATTTTTTATTCACTCTGGTATTATACTAAAACCCCAATATATACATACATGCCTACTTAGATTTCAAATCATTTCAAACATGATGTAGATTGGTGTGTATTGAATTTGGAGTCATGATAGTCTAAGGAGGGATTAAGTATAAATTTTAATGGGATTTTGTTGAGTTTTAAATAATATAAATAGGATATTTTATAGTTTAAGAGAGTAATTTTAAAGCCTAATTCTTAATATTAATCCAATCCTCAAGCCTTTTACAGGTAGAATGAGTATTTGTAGACCATTGAGGCTTGTGTTCGAAGAGAGGCATAAACCTATAGTTATGGAGATATATTGATGATTTAAAGATATTAAGAGGATTTATAAGGTGTTTTTAGGTTATTATATAGGTTTTAAAGTAATTGATAATGAATGGATAAATCACTTCCAAATTATAGCGTAGGCCTAGTATGCATATAAATCCTATATGCCTTCTTGAAGAAAAGGTGTCATTTTGGTACAAAGTATGGAAACATGAAGAAAATTAAGCTATGTAAAATTATAAAATGAGAATTAATATAAAAATTAAATATCTATTTTTATTATGAAGGATGATAGAAACACAGTTGAAGAGATATCTTTCCTAAAGTTGTAGTTAAATGAACCTAGTGTACACCTACAACCAAGGGCAATCTTGGCATAATAAGGGTGAAAATTTTGTTTTTATTTTGACATATGAATTTTTTATAGGATTTTTAAGAATAAAAAAAGTTTAATAACATGATTTAAATCCTTTTTAAAGTTAAAAAATGGTCAAAACAAAACTGTTAGGGTCAAAATGATATACTTGATCATAAACCCTCAATCTCAACCAATGGATGCTTCAATAGTCTTGAGGGAATAAAGTATAATGAAAATAATTTTATAAGGACATAATGGATGTTATATAACTTATTTATGCATTAAAATTTATAATAAAACTCAAAAATTTAAATTTCACACGTGTTTCTCCTTTAAGGTTCATAAAATGCATGGTATGCCCATAGAAGGTCATGTTCTAATTCTTAGATATTTCATGTGGTTTTGAAAGGGAAATAATGATTATAGGGTATTTAAAAGGTTTATACTAATAACAATTCTTTTAATTATTTTTTGGTTCAACCCCTATACTTTATGAATCATCATTAAGATGATAAGGCACTCACAGGTTGCTTAAAAGACTAGTTTTTACCAATTTGGATAAATGGAATTATTAAGCACCTAAAATGGGTTGGAATTAAATTTAAACCACCTAAAAAACATGTATCACTAAAATTAGTTCATTTACATTATAATTTTTTATACCTTTACTTGTAATGATTTAAAGAAAGCTTTACTTTTATGATATTTTAGGCCTAAAATGAGGTATTGAAGACCGTGAATAGATGAAAACCATTAAAAGAGGTGATTTTGGATGTAGTTAACCTATTAATTAAAAACAATATACAATAAACCCTAGAAGTTCTCAAATGAACCTAATTTTTTAGGGCAGTCTAAAATAAGCTTAAGGAAGGGCTAGTTTTTTGGCCATTTATTGGTTTGCCTACTTGCACAAAGTTCCAAAATACCAAATTTGGCATGGAGGATGGTTTTATTCCAGGTAAATTTAATAAAATATTTTTTTTTGTTTCAAAATTTTGGGATAAATCTTGAGTAAAATCTTAGTTTCTAGGCAAGGAGGCCTAATTAGGCTTAATTGGAGAGAGAAAAAGGGCTAAAAGGATAATTACACTTTGTTTCAGGTCCTAAAAATTGGCATGGATATATAAGGGTACACTATGTCCTAAAATATGTTTCCATTTTACCAATATACTTCATTATTTCTTCCATACAAGGATGTTTACCTGTTTTGAGGGTTATAACGAATATGGAGAAAAGCAAGCTAATGGAGAAAAACCACATCTTTTGGAGGGTTTTATGGCTCTAAGTGTATTTTTTCAAGTATTATTTCATGTTATTAGTCCATAAATTTATGAAAATTACCTTATTCAAAATAAATCCAAACTTTCACCTTTCTATGCCTCATTGCAAAGGAAGGAGTTTAAGGAGTCAACCACCAAATCAGTATATAAGAACAATTCAAAAAGATTTATTAATGTGATAAATTTTATTATATGTGAATTTAAAGAAATAAAAATTAAAGAGGTTGATTTTAATAAGGATTAAAAGGTTGAAGGATTCTCAACAATCAAGAAAGAGACATTTTCCTCTCCTATGCCTAGTCAAGGAGACAAAGTCAAACAAGCTTGAAGAGTCTTCTAACAAAACTTTCAAGGTGGAGGGACCTCATAAATGGATGAGAATAAGTTTTAAATTTATTAATTTATGAGTATTAGAAGACTTATTAATAAAGTAAGATAAGTAAGCTAGTATATAGGGCATGTAAGCGAAGATTTAGGCAATTCAGCTAGTCAAACTCCTCCAATAAATGCCTAAGAATTATTTAAGTTTCAAAACAAGTCTCATATCTACCTATATGACATTTTTTAAGATAAAAAATAGAGGAATTATCATGTGATATGTTTTATTTGGAGGAAGATTAAGTGAATGACACATTCCTAATTTTTAGGCCTTCTCTCTCTCTCTCTCTCTCTCTCTCTCTCTCTCTCTCTCTCTCTCTCTCTCTCTCTCGACTTGAGTTTTGGTATATAACTACTTATAAAATCACTTTTACTTGGATCTATGAACTAAATAAGACTGAATTTGTGCCTCTTTAATGCTTGTGACTAGTGCATACTTATGGTTTGTAGATAAATATAAGTGATAGTGAATACTTCCTCATATTTTTCCTCTCTTATATACCTATTTATAGGTGGTATTTAACCATTATAGGTTACATAGTGTGATTGAATAGCATTGTATGTTTTGAAAGTGTAATCATTCCTTAGTATCTCTAAGAGACCTATTAATCAACTACCTTAGATCATCCATCAATCTAAGCCTCTATGTGAAATATTGATGTTTGGAGACTCTCCATTTGAGAAGTTTAATTAGTTTCATGTTTGAAATCAACCTTATTAGTTCATGTTATACAAGTGAGGGAGAAATTTTGGTGTATCACCTCAGTTAGATAGGTTTTATTTTAGTTTATCCTCCTTTATTTTTCCTTGCAAGCTAGTAGTTTAAAGTAGAGATCCTAATTGATACATCAAGGGGAGTTATCCCTTATAATATATAGATTCAATCCACCTATTAGGGCACCCATAGCTTTGGATTGTCTCCTTGTTAATCCAAATTGTGAAGGCCTTAAACAACCTTCAAAAGGGTATAAGTTTGAGAGATAAAAGGGCAATGAAACTAGTGATCTTCAGTTTCAAATATTTGTAGCTATGTTAAAAGAATGATAATATCATGTTTATCTTTTGCAATGAGACTCGCCACTTTTTTCATAAATAATATATCTAAGAATAAAAATTTGAAGATATATCTAATTTCAACTTGCTCCCAAATGGTAATAATTTTATTTAAAGTTGGCAAAAGGATGATTTACTAGAAAAAGTATAATTCAAGGTAATGCATACCATTTATTCAAGTTGTTAAAAAAAATTAATTTTAAATTGAGTCCTAAGAAAATAAAATAGATAAATAAATCAATGAGTCTTCCATCAATTCCAATAAAAGTTTAGCAAGTATAAGGTGGTTCCATAGTGATTCAACAACTCATTCTTTCAAGGGCTATTCTACCTTTATAGGCATTTTTTCAAAATATGGTTATACTGTGGGGAAAATTAATAGGGTCATTGACTCTATGGAAACTACTTGAACTTCCTATAGGTTCATGAAAAAAAATCCCATGTTTTTGGGTGATAGAAAATAACACCCTAATGTGCACATCACTACATTATTTGTTGCATGTAGAATTACTGGAGTTGAAAATGAGGATATTAAAGTTAAGTTCTTTGAATAAATTCTCTAAGATGGATTAGATGATTATTTTTATCACCTTGCTCCTAGTTTTATCAACAACTAGAATTATATGAAAACTAAACTTGAATCCCAATTCAAACCATATGAAGATAAAAATGTGTTACTCATACAACTCACTCAAACAAATAAAATATAATACGAGCCTATGAGGGAGTTCATGGAAAATTTTAACAAGTTGCTAAAAAATAATAGAAACAACCAAACTAATGGCTAAAAATAAAAAATGTTTTTCATTAATTCTCAATTATTCAAGGTTGGATTCTTTTTTAGAAGGAACAAAGTCCCATATTTTGTTAAAACTCAATAGTTTACCTTAGAATTAAAATATAATATGATCATGGTTGGAAAATTGAAAATGTAACCCTCAAAAGCCAAGATACAAACTTCAAATAATTTTTTTACAAAATATCTTCTTCAAAATATGGCCAATGAAATAACTCTTTTGAATAAAAAATTGCATTTTAAGGCTATTAATTCTCCTTGTCAAGATGTTTTAAGATGCAACTATGTTCCATACTAAGGAAATCACCACATTTACAAGCTCCTAAAAAAAGATTATTATTAAAGTTGTTCAAAATCTAAATGCAAACACTCATATAAATACAATAATGGAATAATAATAGTATTCAATTATGATGAAGAAGAAGATGCCACAAAAAATCAAGGTCCCAAACAATTTAAAATAAAGTAACCTAGTGGTGAATTCACTAATGCATACCTAGATTATGAGTCTAGATAAGATGGCTATGATGATATAGTGGTAGATATTAATATCCAATCTTTTGTTGTCATCACTGGAACACAAAACATGAGAGAAGAAGTAAATAAAAATTTTCAAGTTGAAAAATAGGATACAAGAGAAAAAAGATAAAGAATTTCCAAAGGTTATTCTTCCTCAAGATACTACATCACCTAGTAAATGAAAATGAAAACAAAGTTTAAAAAAGATATTTATCCCTCTTCAAAGTTCCATTACTTTTAATCCAAAAGTTATTACTTCTTATAAAACTAATATAAATATGTCTCAGCCTATTTCATGTCCTAAAATTTCCTTTTCCACAAGTCTATTAACCTTTGACATTATCAATCATGTAAGTATAATCAAGATAAAAATGTCTCAATTTGAGTACCTAAGGTCAAATTGTGACCAATAATATAGACTATTTAAGTTCATCAAAGGTATAAACCCCATTATAAGGAATATAAACTCTAAATTAATCCTTGCAAATCTATCTTCTTCAAGCCCTTTGATTTATGTGGCTAATACTACTTATATATTTAAAAAATATAACCTTTATATATCTCATTTTTCCTAAAAGGATGTAAATTAAGTAATTGTGTCATTGATACCAAAGCCTCAAATAATGTAATACCAACTAAATTTTTTAATACCTTAGGGTCTTACTTGTACCAAAATTTAAGGTGTTTTTTATTACATGGAAACCAAATATGTACCTTTGATTAGAAAAATCAAGGATGCTCAGATTGCCTTGGTCTCCTTCTCAAAAATGAGAATAAAAATTATTATGTTGGTGGTAGACATTCCTAATACATATGTCATATTTATAGGAAGGATTTTTTCCATAAAATTAAATGGAGATATTCAAATGGACTTATCTCATGCCATGAATTTGGTAAATGGAGTCGAACAATGATTGTAGCCTAAATTAAAAACCAAGTATATAATATAAAGGGTATAATATCTAAGAGTAGATATTATATATGAATATGAAAGAATATTTAACTATTCAATGATGTTAATTATGTTCTAAGTATACTTAAAATATTAAGAAGTGACCCCAATGATATATGGACACTTAAGTTTGATGGTAGTTTTTATTCAAGTAGTGAATGTGCAAGAGTTGTCCTTGTGTCCCCAAGTGATGAATTTTTTCCTTTCTCATATAAAAATCAATTAAAATGCATGAATAATGTTTCTAAATATAAATCCCTAGTCACTATCCTACAAGTTTTAGAAGTGATGGGAATTAAAAACTTAAAAGTACAAGGAGATGTTAAGTTGGTTGTAAGACTAGTAAAGTGTCAATATCAAATTAAAAAATCATCTGAGGCACTCACACAATAAGATATGAGATAGAATTGAAAATTTTAAAGCTTTCTCTATAATATTTGTTATTATAAAAAAACAACGCAAATGTTGATGCACTCATTGTCTCCATTTCTATATTTATACCTTATTTAGATATCAATAGAGATGAATACACTATTGAATTAGTGTATATAACCAATATGCCAAACAATTTTGAAATTTGTAAAAACTTTAATAATAAATATTAGATTATTGTCTTTCTTGAGAAAGCATATAAATTCAAAAATATCTACTTCAAAGCAAGAGATTTAGCCTATAGTTAATCTTCAATTCAAACTAAAAAAGAAGGAATTTACAAAGAGAAAATTGAAGAAGCATTAATTAAGCTAAACAAAATTCCTAAAGTTTTATTTTCCTTAAAATAACTTTTTGATATTAAAAATAAAATTCAAAAAAATCCCTCAACTCAACTAATTACTACAAATTCAAAATTGGATATGAAGAATAACCCAAAATAGTGAATATTGGAGTATCTTGTTCTCCTAAAAAATGAATAAGATTTATTTCACTCCTTATAAAATAGGTCAACATTCCTTCTTATTTATATGTTGATATCAAATAATTTTGGCTAATGGAAATATAATATACTATACCACTCAAATATGATACAAACCTTTTAAACAAAAGTAAGAATAGTATAACGTGACTATAGTTGGAACCATATTTGATTAATTTCAAAAAATGCTAAATGTTTGAATCATTTTTCCTATTTACAATTAAACATGGGTTGCCAAAATCATACTAGTAAATAATTAGAGTGGAGAAATAAAGATATACATTGATTAAAACAAACTTAATCAAACATAACTAAAATATAAATATACATTACCCATCATGGATCAAGATCTACATAAATTAAAAGATCTAAGATTCTCTCTATGTTAGATGGATTTTTAGGGTACAACCAGATTAAACTAGCCATAGAATACAAACTTAAAACTAACTTCACTAATTCTAGGGGAATATTTACATATAGAGGAATGATTTTAGGTCTTATCAATTCATATGTGACTTTCCAAAGAGGAATAAATCATACTTTCAATGATTTTATAAATAAGATGATTTTGGTTTATTTAGATGAATTGAAAGTTTTTATAAGAAAATAGAAGACCATTATGACCACCTAAAAAAGGTATTAAAGAAATGTCAACATCATGGCATTTATTTGTATCTTAAGAAGTATGTTCTTGGAGTAAATTAAGGTAATTTTCTTGGTAATATTGTGCCAATGTAAGGAATCAAGACTGATATGTAATGAATTAAAGCAATTCAAAAGTTATCTTTACCTACTAGTAAACATGTGAGTTCATTCCTTTTTTGGTAAAGTAAACTTCTTAAGGGTGTTTGTATTTGACTTTGAAGATATCATGAAAAAAATATGATATGGTGAGAGGTAATGATTATTTTAAATGTAATAATGAAGGAAGGATTTTTTTGAGAAGATAAATATTGTAATTTCTCATACTACTACTTTGGTATGATCCAGACTTCAAGAAAGATTTTATCATATATCATTATTATTCAATGCACACCCTTTCATCCTTTTTGGTTCAGAATAATGATGAATTATTTGAATCAAAATTTTCATTCATGAGTTTTGGAATAAATAATCATGATCTTGATTAATCCTTTATAGATAAACATTCATAAAACATGGTCAAAGTAGTAAAACCATTTAGGTACTACATTTTTAATTCCTAGTCTATTGTGATGATGCTTGATATAACTATAAAATCCATCTTGATGCAACAAGAACTTGATTTAAAAAGAGGAAGATGGATTTTGAAGATTAAAGAATATGATTTATAAATAAATCCCACCAAGAGGTAAAGGATTATGTTAGCTTATGGCAGATAAAATTGATGACTAGATACATGATGTTATAAGAGGAAGATAATCATACAATAGAAATTTTTCCATTAGTATTTTTTGAAGATTATATAGAGAATGGTACTTAGATATTTCATTGTTTTTGACATATAGAGAATCTTCATCATATTTGAATGTTATATAAAGAATAATTGTAGATTTGAAGGTAAATAAATATGTTATTTGGGATGGCACTCTATTTAAAAATAATATTAATGGTTTTTTTCTAAGGTGCATGGATTAAAAACAACTAAGAAAGATTTACAAGTCAAAAACATTATACTTTTATGAGGTAAATAAGAGAGCCTAAGGGAACCCATGGTAAGTTTGACTTGTTATGGATTGGTTCATTTAAAATCATCAATTTTTTATGTTGATAATATATTTTAATTAATCAGATTAAAATGATAGTATACATATTCCTCTAACCTACAATGGAAAATATCTAAACCAGTACTTCAATTGAAAGCAGGTTGTCCATTTCATGTAAAAAGGTAAAAATAGGATTTTGTTGTGTTTGTTTCCTTGTTTTGTATTTTTCCTTTTTTTTTGTTTGTTCAATTAAATATCTTGCATGATATTTATATTTCTTTGTCAAAGTAATTTTTTAAATATTTTTGTCAAAATTTTAAGTGACTTCCTTACCCAATAACTAATGTGATTATGATTAAAACCAAAATTTGAAGTTCTCATTTATACTATGTAGTCCAAGTCCCTAGATGGAGCTAGTTGTTTTCATAAAAAATTAAAGTCCAATTTAATAATTTTTTATTACAAAAACTTCATGTAAAAAAAAATTGGGTCTCAAAACTTATGTTCTTGGTATGCAAAAATACTCAATTTGGTATCTTGTTCTGTAAGTACCTTGAAAGGATGATAAACCCAATGGGTTATAATTCCATGAGTACCTCCATTTTCTAAAGTGCATGATGGTCCTAATAGACATGATGGATTATATAAATTTTTATAGGTGCTTGAAGTTCTAAAGGAAGTTTATGGAGCTGATGGAGTATAAAATTTTTGATGAGGTGATTGAAGTACTGAAGGAAGCTGATAGTTCTAATGGGGTCTAGTTCCAAAAGTGCCACATGTACCTTATTGACTAAAGATATAAATAAATATAATTTAATTTTTTCTAAATTTTCTTAGGGTATCACATGTTACTTATGGAGCTAATAGAGTAAGAGACTTGTTATTTTAAAATAATGGCTAGTTTACAAGGTGAAAAGAGATGTTGATAGATCTAATTAGGTTGGAGTGAATGGATTAAATTGGGTACTTGAAGTTCCTAATAGGATTTATAGGTTTGAAAAGGTATTTATAAATTATAAAATTAAAACTTTAAACATTCCATCAAGTATGTGTATTCTTTGATGGATCTAAAAAGTAAATGAAACCTAGTTTTATGCCTTAAAATCAATGCTAAAGCTTATAAAACACTCTTAAAGGTGAAAAATCTAATAAAAAAGGTCAAAACATCCAAATTTTATCAAAAAAAATATTGTACCTATATAATAGTGCCATTTTACTAAAATTTGAAAATGTTCTGGGTGATTTCCTTTTAAACATTGCATTTTGTCTTTTCATAGTTATTATCTTAGTCTTATCATTATCATTTCAAGTTATTAGCATGCCCTAAAATAATTATATTTTGAAAAATTATGATTTAAAAATATAAGTTTTATATAATAAAGTAAGATTCTCATATTTTTATGAACTCTATAATCCAAGCTCTATGCCCTCATAAACATTTCTTCCCTCTTGACCTAGTTTTCACAAACCTAGAACTTCTTACTTGAAAAACCTTTATTATTTCCAAATAATAAAAAATGAAATATAAATAATTTTGATATGAGAAAATCACTACTATTGAAATAAATATCCCTGAGATCCATGATCCTAGGATAGGTCATGTAAATTGGGAAAAAATTTAAGATGGATGCATACTTATATTTTTCCAACATTAATACAATGTATAAAGTTATTAATTTCATGTGATAAGTAATACACCATAGATGAAAAATATATTAAGTTTTATAATGGAATGATAAATGCACAATTAGATGGCCCATCTTTAAATATTATTTTTAGATTACCACAACATGATGAGGTCACATAAATGAGAAAAAAATGGGTATAGCTTATTTGATAATAATAAATAAAAATATTTGAAAATTGTCACTCAATATTTTATTAACAATAAAATAAGAGGGCCATATAAATTACGTGAAATAATACACAAACTTGATTTTGATGATGAATTAATAGGTATGATAGAACTCTTGATCATGGGTCTTGAATAAACTAACCATTTCCAATACTATATGTGTATGTTCATTAACATAATTTTCCATGGTAAACATTTCATTTATTGGGGTTAGTTAATTGGTGATAATATTCATGAGAATTTAGTGAATCTAGACCCTACACAATAGTTTTATATGACTCCATATTTGTTCTATTCAATTTTAGCCATGGAATTATGGCCTGGTCTTTCAACAAGTGGGACATACAACCATAAAACAATGATTCATGATTATATTCCACATATTAATCATGAAGGAATAAAAAGACATTTAAAAATATTCAATGATCTCTTTATAATGCTAATAGTAAAAATATTATAGGGGAGTATTGCTATACATATTTCTTATGAGGTTGTTGCATTAGTTATGTGTTATGGTAGTTATTTAACATAGTTTCCCAAGTTCACATATATTAAATTTTATGGATTTGAGTGTTTTAAATACATATTTCCTATATATGTGAATGATAAAATAATTTTGATCGAATTGTACAAAAAATTGGGTGAAGCACATAAGAATTGTAAAGAAATAAAAGTGGCATGAATCCCATTTTCTATTGGTTTGAGTTACTAAATTTTTTATACAAGAAATTCTAAAATGATTATTTAAAAATCCATTGTTTATTTCACAATTATTTTTCATACAAGAAGGTTTGTATTTAATATTAATAAATATGTGCAAGACAACCTTAGACCTGGTTCAGGATAATCACACCTAGCTAAAATTTAAGAGTATTGGGAAGATTATGAAAATGATATCAATGTTAGAAAGACTAATTATATGATAATGAATTTAAATTGTAAAAATTATTTTATATTCAAATGGGTAACTATAGGTGTGGATGATGATGATAATGATATGTATGATCTAGTTTCATTGAAAAAAATAATTTATTACTTTTACACCAATTGATTGGTCTATTTGAGAATTTTTTGATCTTGAATAATGAATAAAGTTTACTATACAAAAATAAAAAAACATGGTCATCTAATAAATGTGAATAATACATTGATGTTGGAGACTCAATAAAAGGAGAATCTTGAAAGAAAAATAAATAAAAGTTTACTTTTTCTTCAATTCAACCAAGAGTAATTATGTATTCAAAGATCCAAAAGAAAAATACAAGTCAAGTAGGTGATGATGATTTAAGAAATAAATAAATTATAGAGAAACATTTTGTAGATGAACCAAGAAAGAAGCTTGAGATTAAAATACCTCCAAGTACTACATATCAATAAAATGTTGTAATTATAACTCAAGGTATTGATTATTCATTACCAATAGAAAACACCATGAAATAAATTATTGTTTATGTCATAGATACTATGAAATAACCATTGGTAACATGCCCTCCTTGCATTCAATCTCCTCTCATTCTATATTATCCACCTCCATTTTCCATTCTTTCTCTTCCTCCACCTCATGTGTCTTCTCCACCACACAGTCCTTCTTCCCTTCCCAAAAAGGTAATAATATGGAAATTTCCAATCTCACTTCTCAATATTCCACTACTCCCACCACTTCCAAATAAAATACCCAAATGGTTGTTTAATACACCCTCTTCTTGAGTATAATACATGCTTAATAGAAAAAAACCATTGTTAAGGTTTTTATTATTAAATTTTATATTTTTCTAAATTATTGTAAATACATATGCCTAAGAAGGCTAAAATTACTTTA
Source organism: Torreya grandis (assembly GCA_037957365.1). Lineage (NCBI taxonomy): Eukaryota > Viridiplantae > Streptophyta > Pinopsida > Cupressales > Taxaceae > Torreya > Torreya grandis. The sequence goes on along the minus strand of JARHVA010003459.1, from coordinate 457,884 downwards.
ATATTGACTGTTAATTCATTCAGATCATAATTTATAGAAATTTCCAAGATGATATCTGAGAATAATTAAGAAGATATGACTTTGGATGATTATAATATCATCATAATATATCATAGTGAATCAACCCATGAGGGAGATATTTATAATTTCCAAGTAACAACAAAAAAATTGATTCAATGTAATGAAGAAGGAAAACAAACTCAAGATTAAATTGAGGAAAAAATATCAACACTTTCTACATATATTCAATCTATCACATAGGTGATTGAAAATCCATTTCAAGTAGTTATTCTAGAAACTATTCCATAGTCAAATGTAAAATATTATGTTGACAAAGATACCATTGCAAAAATTTATAAGTACCAAAGCAACGGGAAGGTAAAAAAAACTTTGGTTGAATAGATAACCATTGATGGACTCAAATTCATCATATAATCTAGGAAAGCATATTCTATTATCAATGGAGATCAAAATAAACTTAAGGGAGATATAGAGAATGAAATCAAAGAAGAAAAATATGGGAAAATTTTGTTAGGAATATTCAAGAGATGGTTTATCATGGATGATAAAATTCTCATATCTAAACAAATGTTTACCCTAGTAGAGGATTATTATTTACAGATTTGATTCAATGGTGTAGAATGAAAATTAACCATTCTAAAATAAACTATGAAATATTTTCAAGACTGTGACAAATTGTGTGATGACTTGAAATCCAAAATTACAAAAAATTTATTGGCCTATGATCTATTCAAATAAGATAACATTGAATTTAATTATGTATTACAAATAAAATAGGAATTCCATACAATTGTCAAAGAGGATATATTCAATACAAATACTTTATATATGGAGTTAATGGTTAAGTCGAATGATATTCATTCTTCCCTTATTAAATGTAATAACAAATTGCTAAATTAATTCATGCACAATAAATAATTGAATGAAACAATGAAGACTTTATTGGTTCATACAATAAACACATTTATCCGTAATTAAAAAAGAGATAGTTCCCATAGTGAAGTTATTTAGAGCATATAAGATGAAATCATATCAGGATAAAAGACAAAAGTAGAAAGTGAGAGCAAAAATATGGTCAAGTAGATAATTCTTCTCTCTCTACTTAGACTTTATAACCTTATCTCTCTACCTTTTATTCTATTTTATCATTGCACTTTTTATTCATATCATTTGAACTTATTAACATTATGTTCACTTTTTGTGAATTTAATTTGAAACAGTAAATGTTAAAATATAAGATTTCATATCAAAAATTAGATATGAGGTATTCATGAGTTATTTTTGTAGTCTTACATTATAAATACAAGATCTACCCTTTGTAAATTGACATTTTGACACTGTAAGCAATATTTTTCAAAAGAAAAAAGGACTTATATTTATATGAATTCAAATAATAAATACATGATATTTTTTTTTGAATTTGTGATAAAAAAATATTTTGAATGAATGGTATGCATACATATATTAATTGATTTTAATACTTTCCTTTTTTATTTTATAAAAATATTGTTTTTGGTTTTTTAGAGATTTAATGTTCTTAGTTTATAATCTATTAAAATATAAATTAGGAACTTTAAATCATGTAAGTAATTGTGAAGGTCAAAATAAAACTTGGTGTTTATGTATAACAATAAATACAGGGTTGTTTTATGGTTTTATAACTCACTAAATCTCTATGACATATGTTTTTCATTATTATGATTGAATTATATCTTTCTCAATTCATTAATAAGAAAGGTTTCCACCATTGCAAATTCATATTTTAGGTTGTTCAAGTAATTTTATATGTTTCATATACCATGATTATCCCTTTTACTCCAATATTTCTTTCTCCTTTTCCCATCCTAATCTTTATCTTCATTCTTATTCTCACTACCTTATCATACCTTCAAGTTAAAATCAAGGAAATCCCGCCAAAAAAACATTTTTTTGTTATAAATACTTTTATTTCTTGAATTTATCTTATTTTTAATAAAGGTAGATTCTCCTACAAATAGAAGAGGTATTTTTCCCCACATACCATTGACAAAAAATCATCTAATTTGTACCCCTACAATTTTTTCATCCAAAAATACTAAACCTTTTTCTTAAATGGAAATTGTATATTTATCAAGGCATTTCTAAAGAACCATTATAAAATCCAAAATGATTCATCATATTGTTGTGATAATTTTCATTTTACCTTTATGAATATTAAAATTTCACTAGCTATGTGGCTTTTCTGATAGGTGCATAAAATTTTGACAAGTTTTCAAGCATAATGTAAGCCATGGATATGACACCAAACATGGCTCAACCTGGTGTGAAGTGTCCATGTGGTTTTTGTATGTTTTATGATATATGTGTAGTGTCATTTGTATGCATCATTTTTTTAGGTATTACACAAATTTATAATATTTTAGACATAATTCAAGTTGGATTAGTGAACTATATCATGTTTTAGAGTTCTATAAACAACATAACTACACATCATGTTTTCATATGTTACTCCACTAAGGAATAATGTGGGGAATGTTACAATTATAGTTGGATGAGCAAGGGGATATATTAAGCCTATTGATTTGAATTAATAATACTATAATAAATTCAAAAACTAATTTTATTTCTTGCATACACTACTTGTTGACACTCTTTGACCCTACCTAGTTGAGCCCAACACAAGATCTAGTGAGTGCAATAAATGAAAAACACTCTACTCTTACCACATCAACTTAATAATTAGGCCAAAATACCTAATCACTCACTTGAGGCACAAAAATAAAAATTACTACCACCTATTATGAAAATTGGGCATAAAGACACATTCACAAAGCATATTATGCTATGAAGTAAAGATATACATCATCCATTTATGTGAAGATAAATGCAAAGATAATCATGAAAAGTAAATAATAAATTTTTAATTAATGTATTTAGTTATTTATATAATTAATATACATCATAATTATGTTATAAAACATACATTTATCATCTTACATTCTCCATTTCAAATTTAACTCACTACTTCACTCACTCCTTATTCTCTAGAGCATATAACCAACCTAAAATGTAACCTCATTCTATATATATGGGAACCCAAGATTGTTATTCTTTTCCTAAGCCCCTTAGACCTTTCTAGAATTCATATTTTAATAGTTTTATGCCAATTATATACACATATTTAGTAATATTCTAGTATATATCCCTTCTATGTGTCCCCTTAGTATTATATTATTTTTCCCCATTGGCACATATTTTATCTAGCTTGTATCCAACCTATATTAATCCCTTTCCAAGTTTCCTTCCATGTAGAAACATATACTTAATTTCACCCTTATCATTAAGTGTTCTTACTTCCATTTGATATGGGCTTATATAGCATACATATATTGCACATAATTTACATTGCATTGAGTCTTTTACTTGTGTGGGCATGATCTTACAAATATTTTACTTGTTCTTGTTTTTAAGATTCTTAAATGTATTTGAATCACTCATAAATTCTTAAAAAGCCATGTATAACTACCTTGAATTACAAATATATGGTTAACATTCACCCATAAAACACTTATAGTCTATCCTTGTATAAGTTATTAGTTATATATTATGTCGGTGATGGGTCAATTTTACATAATAACCTATACTTCAGGAACTTAATCCTATAGACTATTCAAAATACAATTCTAATTTTCCTTATTTGACTTTATTTCTAGTATTATCTCTTTTTATAACTAACTCTAATTAACTAACACTTCCTCATTATCCTAATTTCTCTTAAAACTATTTATAATAGTATTTTTTTGATAGTCTCTACCTTTGGTAATGTGTGCACATAATTTATTTTTCAATAAACACTTTGTCCTACATCTATGTGAAAAAGACATCCAATTTATTTTGTATTTCATTCATTATTTATTTTGTTTCTTATAAATTTTCCAACTTCATTATCAGATTGATTTCTTCCCTCATGTGCATCATCACTTTTACGTGAGAATCCTATTCTTCTTTCAACCTTTTATTTACAAACACATATACAAAATTAAATATGTCAAAAATATTTTTGGCCTCCTATTTCTTCAATATTAGGACATTGGTGGTTGTTTTAATTATTTCAACACTATCTTTGAACCCCTTCTGGAGTTATTAAATCCTTTCCAACTATAATCTTTCTCTTTCAATAATTATTTCAAGTGCAATAATCATACACAAGTATTCCACTATAAGATTCAATTTATCTGTAGGTAATTTTTATGTGACATCAACGTCACCATATATTTTTGGCCATTCCACTTATCAAAATCATAACATCATCCTTATTTGTAATATATCTTTCTAATATTTATTCATTTAATTACATAAATATTAGTTATTTTTATCTGTAGTTTTATCTATCTTGATCACTTATATAGATATTTTGGCCAATGCCAACCCTTCCACTTCTATGGACATATGCCTAGGATCTACCATCTTAACTTCACCATAATTTACATCATCACATTTATCCTCTTTTCCATTTAATTTAGAAAATATCTTCTTAGGAAGAACAAATTTTGGTGACTCTAAATGGGCATCTAAAATCTCCTTAAACTTATTCAAGGCTTGAGTTGATACAATATCTTATTAGACTATACCCAATTATAAACCTAAATATATAATTTATATTTATATATTAAATTACCAAATAAAGTATTCTTGATCAATCACTATCATGTCATTAGAATCTCACATTTCTTATTGCACAATATCCTCAATAGCATGTATGTCATCTTGTACATCATTGGGAACTTATATGTTTGGTACATCTCATTGGAAACTTTATTTATACATATTCTCATTAGGTTCACCAATTTTTTATTCACACCTTTCAAAAAAATTCTCATGTTATGATTTTTGAGATACTTGACATGGCTCAATATCTATGCTACCAATTTGGTGTGTGCCCACTTCCCATGTGGAATCTCCTCCATGTTTGTCTATTTTGGTGGTTCAAATCATAGCTATAGCTCCCAATTATTCAATATTTTATTAATACACCTCTAATTATGTAGTATACTACACAATATTCACTCTAATTTATTCTTACATACTATTATAAAACTTTTGAAACGTGTATTTAGAACAACTAGAACAATCAACATAAGAGCCTATGTTTTTCCACTAGCTTGGTCTTATTGAAAATAACTTCTTCCTCTTACACTAATTTATTTTATTTGTGCATCACTAGTCCTTTATTTACCCTTGGTAGCTCTAAAGTTTCAATTATTATTTCTCAAAAAAATAGAATCTGCATATCCATCTATTGTTGTGTTGGCATCTGAGTATAAATTGTGCCTACCAGATGAACTAGGGTTCTCATTTTATTAACTTTTTACTTATGGTATTAT
>JARHVA010003459.1:337500-447500 GCA_037957365.1 Torreya grandis | reverse complement strand
TGTAATTTTGATTTACACATTTCAAGTGGTGTAAATGCACCAAAACATTTTTGCACCATTCAAGTGGCAGAATTTTGTAATTTCACTTTTGCACTAAGTGAAATTACACCAACACATCTTTATATCACTTAAGTGGTGCAATGTTGTAATTTAACATTTGCATGAAATTTAATTACACCAACTCACTTTTACACCACTTAAACGATGCATTTTTGTAAACTCATTTTTATACCATTTGTAATGCAAAAAAGGTGGTTACACATCATAACCACTTTATTGAACTATAAATATGAGTGTTAGGCTCATTTTAAGGAAGGAATTTAGGTAGTGATACTCTACACAAATGTTTTAAATGATGAGATTGTATTTTTGACTAAATAAATATTAGACTAGGGAGATTTTGCAGACTTTGTGTTCAATATGTCTTTGTGAGTTATAAATTTACATATGATTCATATGTATATGTATCTTTACCTTAAAATTATTTTCATAATCACTACCAAATTTTAAAAAAATGATAATTTCACATTAAGTATTTCTTTTAGAATCTTTTTGTGTTATTTCTATGAATGTGAAATCTCAATGGGGCTTAAACAATATTTTAATTATTTTTTACAAGTAAATATGGGATGGTTATATTTGGTCTATTTTAAATAATATAAAATCATCTTAGTGTATTTTTTACACTCCTAAGGGTGTAAACATGTTTTTAAAACCCATTTGATGAGATAGGTTTACATGAATACAATGCTTTCTCTTTCTTTGGCTACTCTGGTAAGTTTCTGTATTTAGCTACCTAGAGTTGTCTTTCATTTTTATTGGGATTTGCATGGTAGATTTTGTATTTAAATAAATGTAATAATCACATTATTCCTTTTATTTCTCATTTCCCCTTTATTTTTTATCATTCCTCTCATTTTATTTTCTAAATCCTTTCTGCTTTCTAGTTTAAATGTACAAAATCTCCAATAGAAAACATTTTTGATATAAATAGCTATGAATAGATTTTACCCTACTTTTCCTTTTTTGAATTTCAATAAATGTATCTCTATCTACTAATAGGAGAGTTAATTTGACCTACATTTCAAACTAATGTCAGGAACTAGTTCCCACACTATTGATGCAAAGTCACTAATTTGTCTTCCTGACAATTTTTTTGGCCAATAATTTTTGGCAACTCCACTAAGGATAAATGTGTTTTACATGCATGATTTTTAGACATTTAAAATAACCTCACTTGGAATAGAGTTTGGTGAGTATATTGAGATAAATTACCTAGTACCTTCATCTTTTTGATTAAATAAATGGTGTTGGTTCACCCCAACCCCAATGTTCCATATGTCCCATGGGAAAAACATTTTACTCCATTAGCTTTGGCCCAATATAATGAGTTACCATTAGGATCAAGGAAGAGATTTCAAAAGTTATCTAGAGAAAATGATCAAGATGTAGATAAACATATCTAGGCCTTCACAATGTCTTGTAACATCTTGGAGTTAAGTATGATGATGTTTAGACTTTTCATTGAAGCTTTCATTAGACCCACTGCTGAGTGGTTTTGATACCTAGAAGATGGATGAGTTAAATATTGGAACTCTTTGAAAATCAAGTTCTTGGATAGATTCAAATCAAGTATGGACATGTTTTCACTTTTTTCAAACTTCTTCTATATTCAAAAGTGAGATGATGAGTTGATGAGAGAGTTTGTAACACATTTTAACAAATTGTTGAGACCGATCCCTCAAAAAAATTAGACAAGTATCAAAAATGAAATTTGTATTGTAATTGGTTTTCTTCACCCAGAGATCAAGTTCATCTTCATGAGGAATAAGGTAAGTGACTTGGTGGCTACACAACAAGATGCCATTGAGATTGAAGATGATTTGATCATTTTTGGAATATTAAATAAATATGTATTAAAAAGTGATACAACTATTGTAAATGATGATGAACAAATAGTGAAACCTGATATAATCAAGAGACTACAATATTTAGAAAATAAATTCTAAAGGAAAATTCCTAATCAAGCATGTCAGAGCTCTAATAAAAAAAAGAGAAAGTGATACCTATCACATATGGTTGTTTTAGTTTCAAAATTATAGAAGAAGGTGAATAATTGGAAGAACTAATGATTGATAAGTGTATAGATGAAGAATTTGGTTTCCCCTTGTCATAAAAGAGAAATATTTGCCTATTTCACAAGATTGCTCAAACTTGACAGTCCTAGGAGATAATGAGCTATTTGAAGAATAACTAGTTGAACCATAAATAGAAAAGAGAAATAATTTAGAATGTGATGTTCTAATTTTTGAAAGAGAAGATAATGTGAAATCAATTTTCAATCAATTATAATATACCTTCTCTATTATAATGAAATAGTCAATAATCAAAAATGAATATTCCTTAGGTATTTCATTTTTAGGTTCTAAAAAAGAAGAGTTCTCCATAGAAATTGAATCTAGAGTAATCAAAAAACATAAATTCAAAATCATAAGCATGACAAAGCTAAGGTCAAGGAAGACATCAAGACGAAATAAAATGAATGGTGTATGATTTTTATTTTGAGTGAAATGGAAACAGTTGAGGTAGATGAAATTGGTGAAGATGATGATGATGAATCATTTAGTTATGAATTAATTTCTATCATAGGAATAAAATTAGAAATGAATATCAACACTCCATTTATTTTTTAAGATAATCATATTACATTTTCAACTCAAAAATAGATATAAAACACACTTCTCTTCAATTTAGATATTGTATCTAGCATAGATGCATTTGAAGTCACCCAATAAGATGTTGAAAAAGTTTGGTACTAATCAAGAGTCATCACATAGGATTGGAGAGTTCATAATGATTTCATTTTAAAATAGGAAAATATTTCTAATTTTTTCATTCATGATCATCTTTGTGTTAATGATAAGTGTATTTTTCTCTTCCCACATACTTCGTCACTATTACTAAATGTATTTAGAGTTTATAAGTCAAATATATTGTTCTAAAACAATAGGTACTTCTCCTAGATATTGAATGGTTTTGTATAGTATTTTTTTTCTACCCTCTGTAAATAGTTTGATTTCCCTATTTTGGCTTATTTTCCTTTCCTATTTTGTTTTAGTGTGCATGTTTTACTTTCAATATATACAATAGTTTGTCTATTTCTCCTTTATCTCCTTGTTTTGGTTTTTATTATTTCACATGTTTGTATCCATGATCTATACCTACATTTTATCCTAATCAATCAGACATATTCAATCCTCATGTGAATTATTTAGTGTAAAGATACTTCAATTCTTAGATGAGATGTACAAATGGGCTATGAAATATTTTGGTAAAGTGGTGAATATATATATATATATATATATATATATATATATATATATATATATATATAATTTCAATAATATAGGATCTAACCTAGAATAACATGTTAATTTATCATATGATTGAGTTTGGTGAACTAGTTGTTAGTTGGTTAGATTAAAACATGCAAATATTGAGAGTAGAGGATTTGACTTGACAACACATGTTCATTTCTCATATAATTGAGATAGGTGAATTCATTATCAATTCATCATATTAAGACATGAAAATATGAGATACATAAAATTCTTTAGGAATCTATGGTAATATGGCACTGGTCATGTAAAATGTTCAAGTTCTCTTGCATTCCCTTTAGAAATGTCATCCCATAGTTAGAGCCAATTATTGTCATAGAATTTTGCATTTCATGACACCACTACCAATTGCACTCATATAGGAAATTAGAGGTGTTTTAAAGATAGGGATGATAAAAAAAATTATATAAAGGGACATCGACTCCATATCCCAATAGACAAGGCTTGGGTAAAATAATGAAATCAAACTATCTTTCAAGCTTTTAAATAGTGTGTTGAAGATATCTTGATAATTTCTCTTTCGATGCAATAAGATTCTTGTCACCATGGAGATTATAATATGATAGAGAGATGAGATAAGTAAGGAGTTCATTTGAAATTATTAGCACTAGAGTGAAAATATAAGGTCAAATCAAACTTATCTAAAAGTTTTTTATTTTTATCCCTATGCAGAGACCGGATTTGAGAGATGAATTTTGACTATAAACACTTGGTATAAAAAATTCATCTTGAACTTTAAAAATCAAGAGGAAGAATCATAGTTGAAGGTTTCAAGTCATGCAAAAACACCAACACACTTTTCTAAGTCATGCAATTTGCAAATTATTTTTTTCACATGGTGTAATATGCATATTCATTTTTCTACGTGGTGCAATTTACAAATTCTTTTTTCCACTTGGTATAATTTACAAATTCTTTTTTCCACTTAGTGTAATTTGTACATTATTTTTTCCACTTGGTTCAATTTGTAAATTCTTTTTTCCACTCAGTGCAATTTGCAAATTCTTTTTTCTACTTAGTGCAATTTGCAAATTCCTTTTTCTACTCGATATAATTTGTAAATTCTTTTTCTCACTCAGTGTAATTTGTAAATTCTTTTTTCCAATAGGTTCAATTTGTAAATTATTTTTTTCCACTTGTTATAATTTGCAAATTCTTTTTCCCACTCGATGCAATTTGCAAATTCTTTTTTCCACTTGATGCAATTTACAAATTATTTTTCCCACTCAGTGTAATTTATAAATTATTTTTCCCACTCGATGCAATTTGCAAATTATTTTTCCCACTCGATGCAATTTGAAAATTCTTTTTCCCACTTGGTGCAATTTGCAAATTATTTTTCCCACTTAGTGCAATTTTCAAATTCTTTTTCCCACTTAGTATAAATTTCAAATTCATTTTGCATTGTCCCTTCCTATGCAAATTGAATTTTTCTCTTCTGTGGTTGTATATTTTTAAATTAATTTTCCTTAGCCATGTAATTTTGTTCTTCACCTCCCCAAAGTCATGGTAAATGGAGAACGATGGTGATTTCAATAATAAATTTGTGCTATTTTTAAAATGAACTAGTTTTATCAATAAAACCCATGGTTTTGAGTGTTTAAAAAGTTTTGGTCCCAAAACTTGTGGTATTTACTACAGAAGCATGGTATTGGCTAGAAGTTTTTATTTTTCACTATTAGAAGGAAATTTTAATGGTACAAAGTTGTTTTTCAAGGGCATATCTAAAATTAATTAAAGTGTCAAATGGATATATGTTTGCATGTGTTGAGTAGTATTTAGTGTTGGGTTTATGGCTATGGGCATAAGTTGTCAATCTAAAATTTTGGAGGCCAAATGCAAATGACAAGTATAAATTAAAATGTATTTACCATTTAAAGCACACTCCTAACCCTTTAATCATGTTAGTGACTTGATAAGGTTAAATATTTTTATGGTAGACTTCATAAAAATATTAAAATGAATATTATGATCTTATGATGAAAATGTTTCTATGGTGAACATAAAGGATGACTAGAAAACATAAGTGGTCATTGAAAATTCTTAGTCAAGTAAATTTAAGATTACTCAAATAGAAGCCAATATACAATCTAAACATAAACAAGACCAAATTCCCTGACAATTGCAAATTAATGACCAAGATTATCTTCAATGAAGGATAAATCAAATGAATTCTTCATCAATATTTTGGTCTTTTCATGTTAATGTTGGATCCCATTTTATTATTTACAGTTACAAATTTTGTGTAATTACAACCTTGTAAATGTAACTCATGCAAATGCACTATGTCACTTTATAAGTATCAAATTGTTTAATTTTGATTTACACATATCAAGTGGTGTAAATGCACCATAACATTTTGTACCATTCAAGTGGGGTAATTTTGTAATTTCACTTTTGCACAAAGTGAAATTTCACCAACACATTCTTATATCACTTAAGTGGTTCAATGTTGTAATTTCACATTTTCACACAATTTAATTACACCAACTCACTTTTACACCACTTAAGTTGTGTGTTTTTGTAAACTCACTTTTTCACCATCTATAATGCGAAAAAAGTGGTTATTCATTATAAACAATTTTATTTACTATAAATATGAGTTTTATGCTCATTTTAAGGGAGAAATTTTGGTAGTGAAACTATGTAGAAACTTTCTAAATGATGATATTGTATTTTCAACTTAATAAAGATTAGAACATGGAGATTTTGTAGACTTATTATTCAAGATTTCTTTGTGAGTTATAAATTTTCATATGATTCATATGTATATGTATCTTTACCTTCAAATTATTTTCATAATCACTACCAAATTGTCAAAAAATGGGAATTTTACATTAAATATTTTTTTAGAATCTTTTTGTTTTATTTCTATGAATGTGAAATCTTGGTGGGGTTTAAGCAATATCTTAATTATTTTTTATAGGTAAATATGGGATGGTTATCTTTGGTTTGTTGTCAATATTATAAAATCATTTTAGTGTATATTTTACACTCATAAGCGTGTATTTATGTCATTATGAGATGGGTTTCCATGAATATAGTGTTTTCCCTTTCTTGGGTTATTTTGGTAAGTTTTCATATTTAACTACCCAAAGTTGTCTTTCATTTTTCATAGGATTATCATGGTAGCTTATGTATTTAACTAGATATAATAATCCCATTATTCATTTCATTTCTCATTTCCCCCTTCTTTTCTGTCATTCCTCTCATTTTCCTTCTAACTCCTTTCCATGTTTTCTAGTTAAAAAGTATGAAATACCTAGTAGAAAACATTTTTTTTTGTAAATAGTTGTGAATATTAATAAAGGGAAAATTGGTGAATTTGAGTCAACCATGTGGGAACTAAGTCCTTAGGAGAGGTACTTTATCCTATGTTTCTAAATAACCTAAGGACTTAGTTCCCACATGGTTGACTCAAAGTCACCAATTTGTCCCTCTAACTAATTTTTGAGCCAACAATATCCTACCTATCACTATCTATGTGTCCAAAAACTATTGTGTTCCCACTAAATGGATAACTATAAATCAAGGATTTTCCTCTTGACTTGTATTCAATCCCATAGTTAATAATATTACAAATATACTTTAGAATTCATTTTTTATCTTAAAAATGGATTCCATGAGGGTCCTAACAATAGTTTAATACCAAATTCATAATAAATGAAATATCAAGATGAGTATGAGTCAAGTATAGAAGAATTCCCACCATTTCCCTATAGAGTGTAACATCATCTAAATGAGAAGAACACTTACCATGAAACATTTTCTATGGTTTCATGTTAGTTACCATAACACAAAAACCCACATTACATGCATAAATAAATCAATGAAATATTCAAAAAAATTAACATAGGTTCATTCCAATAATATAGATGCCTCTTTTTAATTAATATAACAAACATGATTTTTTTCTAGTATAACAGTAACTCTCATCTAAAATAATGTCTCACCCATTATCCATACATGTTTATGGATAGATCAGATAGGATTCCAGGGTTAGATTTAAGGTTTTAGAGAGTAGTTATGAATGGATTAAGACATAATTATTATTAGTAGAACTCAATTAAGTTTTTACTTGATTGATAATCTTATTTAATAATAGGTTGTGGATAAGTATGCACCAATTTTCTACCCATGAATTAAAAATAAAGTTTACAAGTGAATTTTAAAACCATACAATTATGTATGACTAATTAAATACACTCGTGTATGATAAAAATTAGATCTTATGAAAGGAAAATTAAGAAAAATACTAGTTCCTAATCTAAATCTAAACATCACCTCTAATTGAGAAAATTAAAGAGAAAAAATTTATAATCTTCACATAAAAAGAAAAGATGTCTTTTTTTGATGTGTATTTCATCATGATTGATATATTTTTGGTTACTAAAGGCTCATGTAAGATTTTGGCAGTGTGTACCTATATTTAATTATAGGATGACCAAATTTTTAATTCATATTCAAAATAATTCATGATGATCTAATGAAGTAATGAAGGGTGGATTTATATAATTTCATATGGGAGGATAGATAGTTTAGATCATTTGATCAGATTGGAAAATTCAAATTTGGATGAGTTTTAGTCAATCAGTTAACTTATTAGTTTCCATTTGGAGACATAGTTAGCTAATTAATTTCCATTTGGAGACAGTCAATTTATTTATTTATATTTTTTTAAGGAGTTAACTAGTTTTTTTCATTTTAAATAAAGAGTTAATTTATTGATCGAGACTAGTTTGGATAGTTTCCTTTTTGAACAAATAGTTGATTGAGTGATGATATGTGATGTCATGAAGTAGAGTATAGGTGAGGATAATAAATATTTTTAAATTATTTTATTAATTAATTATGTTCATGTATTTAGTTAGGGGTTAATTAATTAATTACTTTATCATGGGGTGATATTAGTGGGTTTAAATGGGGTCATGATGGAATTAATTGATTAATGTCATGTTAGTGTGAACTAGATATGAATACATTAACAGTAAGATTATGGAGGATTAATTAATAATGGATTGAATGATGATGAAGAAATTAGGGTAGAAAACCTAGGGCGTCTACATTTTCCTCTCTTTGAAAATGTGTTATGACTAAAAGAAGTAATAAACTTTCAAAGAATGTAGAAAACTAAAATGGGTGTAATAGGATGCCCCTAGCGACATGGTTGGTAGGGATATGCCCCCTTGATAGGGCATGTAAGGATGAAATACATGGATGGGCTCTTTAAATGAAAAAAAGAGTTGAAATGGAAGAATTATGCCTTAAATAAAGGGATGAGGGAGTGAGTAAATAAGGGGTGGTGGGAATTAATGTTGATTATGGATAGTTAGTTAGAATGAATGTTTATAAGTGTCAATGATGTGATGATGAATTATAATAATCTTTCATTGAATTTAAAATGTTTGAAAAACCTATTATTTTCTATAGCATATGATCAGATGTACAATGATATATAGAACCATAATAACATTATTATAATATGTATCAGGACATACACAGATGAAACTAATAAGAGAAACACACAAACAATAAACAATAAACAATAACAAAAAAATAATAAAAAAATAACAATAGGTTATGTTGTATCCCATATCAAGTTAAAATCCAATATTTAATGATCGGTGATAATGATAGCTTTTATTTTCCCCAAGCAATGTTATATGTGAGGGTTTTAGATTTGGAAATGATATATCAAGATAAACATACAATGTTGTATTTAAAGTTTGAGTAAGGATTTTAACAAGACTAAGGACAAGACAAAATATTTGGTTTTGGTATTTTTTGTTTTTTCTAAAAAATTGTAGATTTTTTGGATTTTCTATTATTTTGGGATTTTTTTACCAATGATGAGGCTAAAAACAAAATAAAACCTTGTTTTGTCATCAGATATGAAAGTGATGGTGGTTGGAATGGTTGAGGGATTAATGATTAATTGGTGAAGGGATTTATGATGAGATATCCAAGGAATATGTCACATAAAAACCATACGCCCATTCTTCCATGTACCATTTTAACACTACACTATAGTGTGCTTTGAAGAAGATTTGATATATTGATATATTTCTAAAACATGTCTAAAGACTTGATCCAGTCCTTATCAAGGTCAAAACCAAGAATAAGGATGTGCATGATGGTATGATTATATGGATGGTTTGGGATGTCTAAGGTTGAATAGAATGGGCCTACCCCCAAGGGTAAGGCATTTATAGATAATAAATTTATGCATGAGGCCAAAAACTATTTTTCATCATGGTACTTTCCCAAGGCACCATAATAATGGTTTTTATGTTTGAATGATTTTTTTTTATATTTTTATGATTTTTTAAAAATATTTTTGATAGAACCAAATCCTTAAAGTATGAAAACATTTGATATGAATGATTTTCATGGGTTCATCTAACTCTTATCCATCTTGTGTAGCTAACTTATATGTGCTTGAACAAAATTTGACAATGATGACATAGGGACCTAACTAGCTAGGCTCAAAATTGTATTTATTTTTTGATCTTGATTAGTGTTTCTTTGATATTATTTTATGAAAAAATATCAATTTCAAATTCATTAGCTTTGATGTGTTTGTTGTAAATTTTGTGTAGCTTGTTCTAATATGCCTACAAGTAATCTAATGCATTGAGTTATTTTTCATCAATAATTTATTACTCATGGAGTCAGGAATACTAAAATGCATAAAGATGGTAACTCAATATTAATTAATAATATGGATTAATATCCAAAGATAATCGAATAGGGTGTTTCCCTAGTGGGTGTGTAGATACTAGTATGATAAGCCCATAAAGAATGATAAATTTGAATATGTCCATATCACCCAACATTATTAATAGTCACTTTAATTATTTTAATGAGGGTTTTATTGGAATATTTAGTATTAACATTACCTTGGGGGTTATAGGGTCTGGACCACTTAAGTTTGATATGGAATTGGCTACAGAAGGATTTGACATTTTTAGTAATGATGGCAGAAGAGATAACATAATGTAAAATGAGGTGATAAATGATGAACTTGGATATTTGTTTATTAGTTATGTATGTGAGGGGATTATTTATATCCATTTGGTAAAGTAATAAATGGTTGTGATGATGTGTTTATGGGCATCATAGGAAAAAATATTTATCTTCCCAATGAGATTGAGTCCCCAAGTGGAGAAAGGCCACAGAGTTTTGATGGGTTGAAAATATTGAGAAGGTGCATGGACAAGGTCTCCATGATTTTGATAGGCTATACATTTACTAACATATTGGAAAGCATATTTTTCCATATCAGGCCAATAGTATCCTATTCTAATTAATTTCTTTGCTAAGATAATGCCATTGGTGTGTACTCCACATATTCCATCATGTAATTAATTGATTACTAAGTTGGATTATTCTAAGTTTAAACATATCATCAAGGTTAATATACCATATGATAAAGGGTGTCCCCAAGGAGGGTAAAGTGGGAGGTATGTTGGATGAAATATTTTATTTTATAATTTGAAAGATTTGGAGGGGTGTTACGATCATGGAGGTAAATATGAATGGCATGATACCAAAGGGAATTAGGACCAATAATATCACACACCATTTTATATTTAAGGACATCATATTTTGAGATCATTATCTACATAACCAAAAACTAACATTTCCTAATATCAATTTTCATCTCAAGGAAAGAAGCAAAGGTAGCCATGACATCTATAGATTTATTGCTTATGTGAAGGATTTATTCAAATTGGATGTTCTCAAAGAATTTTTGAATATGTCAACCATTATATTATATGGGATGAGTATTTTTTATTTAACCTATTACACATCATTTAATTTTTTGATGATTATTTGATAGTCATCATATATTGGAAAGTGTTTAATGTTTCACTATATTGCTAGTTTTAGGCTCGAGATGAGGGATTCATATTCAATGATGTTGTTAGTGAAAGGAACCTTGATTATAAATGACTTTGGAATAATATAACCATGTGGTGTAAATAAAAACATATCTACCACAAATCCATGAATGGTGAAGGAAACATAAAAATAAATTTTCCATTCTAGTGACTCATCAAAAGATAAAATTGACACATCTAAAAATCCAATGATCAAAGGCTGCTTATCTAATAGTGGTTATTTTTCCCACTAATTTATAAGGACATATCCATTTATATCCTTTTGAATTACATATTATATATTTTTAATTTATAAACACAACCCATTTACTCTATTCTATTTGTAAGAGATTATTTGGATAGAAGATATTTTAGAGTATTAACTTTAGCAACAAGTTTGGTTTTATTGTTGAGCATGTAGTGCCATAGTTTTTGGAAGAAAAAAATAGCTAGGCATGTATTCTTGATTTTAATGTAATTTATTTCATGTGCTACCAAATTTATAATTATGTGATAAATAACTCTTTATGTTCCTTGATTATCATGTTGAGCAAGGAGAGATCCCAAGGCAAATTGTGTTATCAAGATGTAAAGTAACAAAGGTTTCCCTAGAGTAGGTGGCATTAACACCAGTAGATTTGAAAGTTATTTTCTTAATTTGTTAAAATTACTTTGAAATCCTTCATTCCATGAAATAAAATTCCATTTTATTATATGTGTGAATGGTTGGCATTTATTTATGAGCTATGAGATGAATCTCTTGATTGCTTGGATTTTTCCTTGTAAGTTGCATAGTTGCTTAAGGTTTTGAGGAAGATTAATTTATTTGATCTATTTTACCTTTACAAGATCAAATTAAATACCCATTTTGGATATAATTAATTACAAAAAAATTTATTGATGTGATGCCAGATACACACTTTTTAGGGTTGAGGTGAACCTTATACTTTGTTAGTCCTTCAAATATTCTTCAAAAAATGGTAGTATGTTTTTCTTTGGTTTTTTATTTACCAAATTTGTCATATTTTTAATCCTTGACATCATGAATAATTTCATGTAATATAATAATCATGGATATTTCATAGGTTTCACCTACATTTTTCAAGCCAAAAGGCATGACTTGATAATAAATAATTTCCCATGGTGTAGTGAATGTTATTTTATTTTGATCTTCAGGCATGATTTTGATATGATTTTATCCTTAAAAAACATCAATAAAAGATAGCATTTCATGTACCACTATTGATTCAATGATCATGTCAATATTTCGTAAATAGAAGTCATCTTTTGGACATGCCTTATTGATGCATAAAAATTCATGCACACTCAGATACTTGTTGGTGTATTATTGACAAGAATGATGTTGGCTATCCATTTAAATTATTGTATTGGTCATATAAACCTAACATAAAAGAGATTTTATAGTTATTATTTGACGAGAAGACATAATTTAGAATGCATTTTTATTAGTTTTTGTTTTACTAGTTTAATAGCTGCATGTATGAAAAGGTGGTGCCACACATGATATGGATCCAATATAGGAATATAATTATATAAAAAAACAAAAATATAAAAAATATTTTACAAGGGTGACTAAAATTTCTAATTCCTCAGGACTGATATTAGCCCCAAGTTTAATTATCTCAATATTATCCTTTAATCTAATGTTGACATCAATAATTTCTTCAATAATCGATGTAGAGTCATCCTATAATTGTGTTGGTGTAGGGGTAGGTTGAGTTCCTCATTTATAATCCACTAAAAGATGTTTTCATTAATAGACTCATATTTATTTTCTTGGTTATGATTTTTTTGGTTTAATAACACCTTAAAGAGGTTTTCACTAGGGAAATTCAATTTTTTTATTTTTAGATTATTTTGAGTAAGGAAATCTTCAAACTCCTCAAAATATGTTAATGAATCAAGGTTGGTTTAAAATATATTTTTGTGATCCCCTGGTGAGATTCCATCTCATAGTACCATGATTTCTAATATTTCTTCATCATTTTGGAAAAAAATCAATTGACATGTTATATCGTTGGTCTTAGTCAATGAGTCCAAGGTATTGGAGGTTGATTTTTATGGTGAGAACATTGGTGTAATTGAAAATGTTGATTTTTGAAATATACTCTTAAATGATATGGGAGGAACATATTTCAATGTCATAAGAAGCTTCCTCATAGATCATGGAAGTATCACTAGCATCCTCATTTGGTCACTAAGGAGTTTATATCTGATGTCACAATATTATTGATTTTCACACACTTATATGGTTTCTCAAATTCCTTGTTTATAAAGTCCTATTAATTTTCCTTTATAGTTCCTAATATGACACATTTTTTTATTATTATATTAGTTTATTTGGAAATAAGAGGCTAAGTCATCATGATATATTCATAAGTTATTGGATCTTTCAATCTTCTCATATGTAAGAAGGTATGCTTTGATAAAAGAGGTTGGGAAAAATTGATAAGATGCATGTTTGTTATTCTTATTCATGTTAGGATTACCATGTCTTCAGAGAGAAATTAGAAGTTTACCCACATCAAAATCATCTTGGATTTCATATTCTCCATATCCTTTATCAAGGATCTTGAAATAGGATTTGGAAAATGGAATTTTGGATGTAGTTGAGAGGTAATCAAGATGTATATAGGATGATGAATTTATAATAAATGGTGACACTAATATATACTATTTAGAGACATTATGGGTGATGGGAAATAATTATTTTTAAGGTATCACCCCTTTAACATTTTGTAATATTAAAAATGTTTAGGGTCACTAGGGATAGTTACTTCTAT
This sequence comes from Torreya grandis, assembly GCA_037957365.1. Classification (NCBI taxonomy): domain Eukaryota; kingdom Viridiplantae; phylum Streptophyta; class Pinopsida; order Cupressales; family Taxaceae; genus Torreya; species Torreya grandis. The sequence continues at coordinate 433,415 of JARHVA010003459.1, read as the reverse complement.
CCTTGAGCATAGAAATTTGATGCATTGGTGGAAGGTGGATGGAACATCTTGCATGGAATGAATCTGTGGTAATAAAATAAGGATTCTGTATGAGAGCTTAATATCAATTACATGTAGCAAATTTTATTTCATGGTAAGCCTAACCATGATAGGAAAATTACAGTTTTTGATGATTCCTTTTTTTCATTATCATATGCCTCAATTGTGATGGTGTTTTGATATAATTTTTTTTAGAAATGAATAATTATAATCAAAGTCAAAGTGTAAATATTTAGGCTTGATCTATTATCTACAAGTACCCTTTTTATTGTGCGCTTAGTTATGTAGCTCTCTATGTATAAATGGAGATTATAGGATAGACTAGTGGGAGATATAACATGTTGGTTGAAGGTAAATTGATGAATCAAAGAGAGGTGTATAATGAATGCTTGAAATTAGGATGGAACAATTTCATTAAGGAATTTTTACTCTTTAATATTTTATACAAGATGTCCTTATGGTTACTGGATGTTTTGAGAAGATCAAGAACAAATATCTAGGTAGGATTTTTCTTAGGTTGTTTGATAATGCTATAATTTCCTTTAGGGATAAGAAGAGAAGGAATTTGGATAATGATTTTGTTGCACATAATTGTGAAAACATAATATAGGTTTTTGAATTTGATGGTTATAAAATGGTTGTCTATGTGTTCTGTATGACCAAAACCTGCATCATCTGAATGGGAGGCTTTTTTATGGTTGACATTATTGGTTTGGTCATTTTGACCTTGATTTTATTGTGGAGGATTTTGATTATGTTTTGAAAAAAAAATTATATATATCCACATTTGTTTATTCCTTGATGTATATGGTCTTCCTTAAAGTTTAATATCTCTATTATCATTTAGATCTTGGACATAATTATTCATCTTCATGCAAAGATTGGTTGAATATCCTTTTATATTATGAAACTCATGGTATTCACTATTTTTTATCATGTAAATTTCAATTTGATTTCATAAAATGGATTGGTTTGTGGGAAATGAATCATGTTTTCAATAACTAGTTTGTGAAAAATAGATTATAATAATTCCCCTAGAGGAGTATAATGTCATATTTTGATTTCTTATTTATAATGGACCCTATGAATGGTAATGTTCTAAGTTATTTGGATGGAATGGATGTGTTTTTAATCAATAAATCTATCACTGATAACATTATTATTTTTTATTAAAAAACTTGAGTTTTTTTATTGTGTTTGATTTTGATAATATTCATGGAAATGTTTCACCAATCCTTTAGCTACAATAAATTTCTAAATATTTAATGATTTCATAAAATTTAATAGCACAATCAACTTGTATATGAAAAGAAATTTCTTGATTGAGGTTAGAAACAAAGATATTTACCAACTAATTTTAAGTGATCCACCAAGGAAACTTGATATGCATTGAAGGAATTAAGAGAAACTTTCTCCATTCTTTTGGTTTTCACTAAAAAAAACAATCATTATGAGTTTATGTTCCACATTATAGAAAAAAAAATTACAAATATTCAAATAGATTCATAAAGGTTATGATTGATCCATTGAGAAGATGTATAAACCATTATAATTCTTGGCCTCCTAGTCTTTGAGGTAATAATATATTTAGGTAGATGTTACTGTATGCAACTTATTAGAATGACATAAATAACTATTTGGCATTCTCCCTATGATCACCCTTTACCATGTATTTTTTGAACTTATGTGGTTCAAAGTAAGGAGGAAAGGGTAATCATAACATTTCTCTATCAAATGGATAGGGGCACAACTCCTCAAATTTGTATTTCTTTTTCTCATTTTGGGTTCCATATTGTAGTATTTGGTGAGCATCCTTCATATCTTGTGATTCTTGGGCAAAATGCATACCCTGAGTGGTAATGATGAGGGTAGGATAAATTTGGGTTTTGGTGGCTTAGGGTTCTAATTGGTAATTGATTATTGATGGTGTTGTGAATGTTTTAATATTGAAGGACTTACAAGGGATGCTACATTTTCAAACTATTTACTTAACTATTAGATTTGGTAAAAAATGATTTTATTTTGACCTTGATGGAGTTATTGTATGTTTAATTAGATTTTTTCAAATTAGTGGATTAGTTACCTACATATGAAAAACTACTGTGAAAAATCAAACTAATATAGATATGTAATAAATGATAGAAACTAATTTGTATCTTAATAAATATGGAATATACTAAATATGGAATTATAAAAGGAAAACATAAAGATTAGCTAAAAAATTGAGATGTAGATTTTTATAGAATTGAAATTTCTAGAATGACTATGTTAATTAAGTGTGGACCTCGAATAAAAGTTGTTAGAGATTTTAGATAGGAGTGTTATAATTCAATAGTAGATTAATGTGTTATTTTCCCTAGGGAGAACTACTTTCTAGTAGATAACATAGATTTGAGATGTAATGGTTAGCTTCACCTTGCCTACTTACTTTGTGGACTTTACATGATATTTTGATATAATGCAAAAACCATTTAATGCCTTATTCTTAAATTAAAACCTTGGATAAATAGTTTCATGAATACAAATACAATAATGAGGTAAAAATGGGTTATAGGTTGAAGTTTTTATTGACATCAACACCTCTTTTGTTGAAAATTATCTACATACCAATACTATGAATAATAATCAAAATCCATATATTTATGCCATGCTAGTGGTGTGTGTGAAATACTGGAGCAAAATTATAGATGTCAGTGCAATCCTTATGTGATTAAGTTATTCAAATTTAAATTTTGACCTTAAAAGGGTATTTATACTTTAGCTCAGGGCTATTAAGATTGCATGTAATTGAAATTTAGATAAGTAGGTATTTTTATCTCAATATCTAATTAAAATTTGGGTTCTTTTCAATTTGGTGTGGAATCCTCTTTTTTTAATGTAAAATGGTTTGAAATGTGGGTTTATAATGGTATTTTTGGAATTACTTCAGATGGGACTTACCAAAATTGTGGTCTAACCCTTCCATAGATTTAAATTTTATAAATTAGTCATTATTTAGTGGGAATACAACAATAGTGGATTCAGACAAGAGAGCGGTGCGCTATTATCCAATTAGGGTGTTATTATTTGGGGAGCACAAATAGCTACTATAGACACCAATAACATTTTTAGGGTGATGATGGAATAATTTACATAAATAATGACATTATGAATTAATTTTGGTTAATTATAGGAATGGGTCATCATGTAAAAAGTGAAGGAAAATGATCGAAAGGCCCTAAGATGAGGTATGAGCTAAATGTGTTTAATTAGTGTTCACATGTGCACTATTTTTTATTAAATGTTAATTTATGTGTCTAAATCCCCACTTCCCTTTATCATTTTAATTAATTAAATCAAAATTACTATATTAAAATTAGAAGTACATACTTACACTTTCATATGAAGTGTAGTCTTGAATGTAGGCCATAATGTTGAACTATGCTTCACACTAACCTTTAATGAAACTTGTATAAAATAAGTTTTTAATTAAGATGAAAAATAATAATTAGTGACAATAAACATATTTATATGATAAAAATGAATGAATAAACCTATTTGGTATGTGAATCATTTTGTTTTTTGATGCAAAACTATTGATTGTAGAGGGTTAGACCCTTAGATATTTCAAATGCATTGAAAATATTAGATTGGATTGTGCATACCCCAATCCTAATTAATTATGAGAGTGTAATTAATAACTCAAGTGTGTTTTAATCCATCATTTCATACCCAAATTAGTGAAGTAGTTTTGAATCCCTATATAAATTCCAATATATTATTCTAGTGTAAAAAGGTGAACCAATTATTGCATAAAGTATAAGGCACATTTATGGTAGAAAATTAGTGAAAAAAGTTAGTATAATCTAGGTGTGGTGTATACAACATAGAAAATGAAAAGCATTAGCATTCCTTCTATGAAACTAATGCACAACGAAGTAAGGATGAAGTCATATGTCGTGCACATTACCCCTAATATTATATTTGGATGTATATATATTCTAAGACTAACTAAGAAAAACTAATATTATGATCAAAACCTATATATAACTTAGAAATCATGTTGTGTATGATGCCCCCAAAAAAATAAAATATGAGACAATCATGAGTTTTTAATGGAAAATGAGAATGTAAAACATGTTATAAACTACTTTGTACTACTTGAGACTCTAAAGATTCTTAAAGTGATTTTTTTTGGTACTAGGATAATATCACCTTGCTTTGAGAATTAAGAGATGCACTCTTATATAAATAGAGTGCTCCTATCTAAACCATATCTCTAAGTGATATCTAGATGTGTTATGTGATCCACTATGTGAGGTCTATAAAATTACACTTGTGCACTATACTATAGGGGATTATTCTCTAAGACAAACCACTATGGATGCCCCATATTTTGATGTGAGTTCTTGAGTCTACATATTAATTTAACTCAAAATAAAAAGTTATGAAAAAATTTTAGGTAAAATATCTAAATATGAGTAATAGTGATAACATGTAGGAGCATGGAATCATCATATGTATAAACTAAGTGAAATAACAATGTGATATACATGTATGAATAAGAATACATAGTGGTAATATCAAGATAGATGTTAGAAATTAGGTACAAAAATATGTGATCAAAACATATTATTTAATTCTAAATATAACTACTTGGGGAGAGATGTGTGAATTCCATCATGGCATTGAAAATTGGGAGCATGCATGATATCCATCATGGCATTTAAATATAAACAAAGAAGTGTCATATCCATGATGAACATAAATAAATAGTACATTTAAATCACACAAAACATGAAATAGAAGGCCAAGGGGACACATGCAATTGGCATGTTCAAATGTCACACACATGGAAATGCAAAATGAAGGATTAGAGACACACACAAGGTATTATGATCCATATGTAATATTTTAAATTTACAAAATATAATTTAGGTCGCAACACAATAGATATTAATGGTCCAAAATTTCCAAATATTCAATATATAAAAAAAAAAAAAAAAATTATCTAGAAACACCATACAATACTCCTTTAGGAAGGAATAACACCACAATTCCACTTTGAGGGGGACACCTTCAATATCCTTTAATAATAGAAGACTCGATACTTACTTGATTTATATCCTCTATAATTATATTCATATATATATATATATATATATATATATATATATATATATATATATATATATATATACCTATAATAACTAATGATGGATGGGTAACCTCTTAGTCTATTATTGGTTAACTAATTACTGAATGTACTATTTCCATAAGTTACTCATTTATCCTAATATATTGGACCCATACAACTAACTAAGGGGATGTGTGACACATTTCAGCATCTCCATAAACCCATATACATTAATATATAATATATATAGGTACATATAATTATTTACCTCCTTGACATGTTTCATCCTTAAAACATAAGAAGAAACCAAATAATGAGTTTGCTTCAAAATCATTGCACACTTATCTCCATGATCAATTATCTAACCACCCATATGTGATATTGGTAGATGATAGAAATCAAATATTGTTTCCAAATTCCATTGTGATACTCTAATTCCATTAATTATCATAACTATATGTCCTTGGTGTCCGTACATAATGATTCCTCCTCAAATTCTATGTTACATAATTTGTTTGCACTACTCTAATTCCATGTTCCATATGTCATTATTCCACTTTTATTCCATGCATGACCATATAATTTATTATATGGCTTCCATGCATAGTCAAAATATAATCATAGTAGTTCTTCTTTGTCTTTCATGCATATCCAAAGTGATTCTTACTATTACACTCCCTAAGATGCCTCCATAATTGTTTCCTCTCATGATTATGTGGGTGTTTATATGCCCTAAATTTATTATCATCCTATTATATTATGACCTTATCAAAATTTTATTCTACCTCTACCACCTTTTCATTTGGTGATTCCTTTGTCTCTTGATTATTTGAAGTGTTCTTCTCAGCTTGTACTACTTATTCATTTATGCCTTCATCTAAAAATTCACCATGCTCTTGTTCACCTACTTAAATCTCATCATAATGATCTACCTTTAATTTTATCTATGCCTTTTCAACTATGATATCTTATAAATTAACCTTCCTTTTATTATACCAAAAACTTCTTCAAATTCCTATGCACATTAATATTTATTATTCTCAATGTCTCTAACCAAGGATATCCAAGAACCATATCCGCATCATTCATATCCAAAGTATAAAAATATGAATACAAATCATGTTTGTTTATAGTGAGATGAAAATATTCAAAAACTTGATTATTAGTATCATCTACTTTAGCTTCCTTGATATTCTTTACTTGAACATGTAGATTTTGAAAAATATCAATATTAATGAAGTTATGCTTTCTACTAGGGTTTATAGATATAATGACCTTATTTTATTGAATACATCTAAGAAAATAATAAATTACACCTAATTTATTTGAATCCAAACTATTTGAAACTTTATCATACAATCCTTAATATTCCTCTTTGAGATCCTCTACATCTCCTTCTGCACCATATGTAACCTCCCACTCATCATTATTATGTTTTATTTATTTTTCTTCTACATCACTTACATGGTTTTCCTCATTTCCATCATTTTATTCCACTATTTATTATTCTTCATCATCTGTAATCTATTCTTAATTACCATCATCATCATTATTTTCTTCCTCATCTTAATTCTACTTTTATTTTATATCCCATCGATCTAAGAAAACATGTTCCATTTATTCCCATCAAGAAAGCCTTTATGTGTCTCTTAAATAATTAAACTAATTATATGTAGGCCCAAACAAAGAAAGATACAAGCTTAATTGACAAAAAAAATTGATTAAAATATCTCTCCTTAAAAAATATCCACGAATATTTAGCATCAATATCATCCTTTCCTAAAAATTCTTTGAACTGCATTATTCACACATATTAGGGTTATTTGAAAAAAACACTAAATTTTCAATAACTCATTGAAAATTGATCAAAATAGTCTAAAATTATGATGAAAAAATCTTCCCTATATGATAGTACAACTTTAGTGAAAGTTTGGTGGATTTGTTTTGAAAAAGTTTGGCATATAAAGTGAATCTATGAAAAATAATAAAATTGAAATAACTCACTTAAACCTTATCAAAAAATTCCAAAATGTTGAATGCAATTTTATTGTATAATGGTACCAATACAATTAAAAAGATATAAAAACATACTTAAATTATGGTTGGTATGATGAATTTATTACAAACCCTAAAATAGTGATTTATTGCTCAAAACTGATCATTAAACCTCAATTTTTTTATTTCCACTTCTTTGAATTATTATTCAATTCCACTAAATTTTTTTTAGGAAATTCACAATAGGTTGTGAGATATAATAAATTATTCATGCTTAAGGTTTTACCCAAAATAATTTCCCAAATCAAAGATCTGATACCACTTGTTATGATCCACACATGTAATATTTAAAATACATAGAATATAATGTAGATAAACACAACACAATATATATGGGTAGGCAAAGATGACCAAATATTTAATATACATATAAATATAATAATTACCTTTAAGGTATCACAACACCATACAATACTCCTTTAGGAAGGAATAACTCCATAATTTAAATTCAAGGTGGTCAACTAAAATATCCTTATAAAAATATAAGACTCAATACTTATTTTATTGATATCATTTACAATGATATTCATCACACACACACGCATGTGCACGCGTGCACATGTGCGCACACACACACACACACACACACACACACGCACACACACACACACACACACACACACACACACACACACACACACACACACACACACACACACACACACACACACACACACACACACACACACACACACAAACAAACATATACATACATATACATATACACATACATATAATAAATAATAATGGATGGGTAACCTTTTAATACTAATGTAGGTTAACTAATTACCCACACTAACTACTTATTTATCCTAATATATAAGACCCATATACCTGACTAATGGGGATGTGTGATACATGTCAACATCTACGTCCACATATATAAATTAATATATCATATCTCTAAGTACAAATCACACATACATATTCAAATTTCCACAATCCAAATAAAGAATAGACACTAGACATTAAGCAGGAAAGTAAACATGAACAACAAGCATGGATACATGTAGTTAATCAACATAAGTAATTTGTAACATGTGTATATTAAGTTATATAACTATTAAGATACCAATATGTTACTAAGTGAGCAATTTCAATATAAGTTATGTTAGTAAAGATTTTAGGTATGAAAAATAAGAGATAGCCAAAGAAGGATAAAACTTATGAATAATATGCCCTTAGTGAGATGTTTAATGTGTATATGAGTTGTAAGAGGATTTTTATAGTTTGGATATGATAAATAGTATCCTATGCTCATTAGAACAAGAGTGGAAGAATACAATAATAATACAATTCACTCTTATTTGAATAGAGTGTTTTTGTCTTACTATAGTTTTCAAATTTGAGATGGTGAAATAACCTATAATATAGTTTGGGAATGGCATCATGTATGCTCTACACTCACTCATGTACACTCATGAAGCATATATGATATACAACTAGATATAAATAAGTATTGAATAATAATACACAAATTAATTGATGTATATGAACTACACATAATTATGCATAGATCCTAATTTTGAATTTTATTTGAATATAATAATTTTTTATATTTTGTATATATATAATTAATAGGTTAATCTAAGAATAAAATAACACATCCAATGGATGTGGGTAATTTAAATGTGGATTAGATGGAATATCATTGAGTGTTGGATATTAAATCTTGTCAAACTTCTATAGATTATCATTGTAGTCATCATACCATTCACCCTTTATGATTGTGGCCTTATGTTTTGCATTGTTCTATATCCTATGTAAGCATATATCATGTTGTTATAGTGTGTAAGAGGCCTCGTATGTGGTTTTTAGTTAAAATAGTGTTATCCCTTGTCTCTCATTTCTAAATATATGATTATCATCTAAACCATCATGAAGAATGTGAATTATACCATCCTCAAATTTGAATGTGAGGCATAACTATAACCTATCAACTATAGCTTCCATGTCATGTAACCATATTTTCCCCATTATAACAATCAGTTGATTCCTATTTTCATAATGAAAAATAACATGTCCATGACTTTGGGACCAAATTTAACTAGGACTATAATGTGGCTTATTTAATCCTAAAAATAAATAGCTTTCTATAAATAATTTTGATCATGATGTGTGTGTTGCATAAATCCAAGTGTACATGTATTTGTCTTTGTTTCTTCATCTATTTCCAAAATTTGTTTATATACATTTTCAATGAAGACCTGAATGGTTAGATGATTTTGTATAGAATGCTTATAATTTTTGTGTATGTGACCCTATTCTTGAGCCCTAATTGTATTTGGTGTGGGTTGTATATATTTTAATTTTTTTATTGTAATGTTGAACAAGTGTCTACATCATGTCATGTGATTTTATGAAAATGATAAAATGGATTTCCATCTTTATTTTTTAATCTACCTAAATATCTATATCATATTATTGTCAAGGCAATCAATTATATACCAAGTAGAATATATAATATTACATGTGGCATATTTTGTGCATTATTGGAATTTATTCTAATTATTTGTTACATATACATGGGATGAACATTATTGACTGAATCCATAAATGGTGAATTATTAATAATCATTGTAACATTAAGAATAAATATTAGTTTAATCATTATAAATCAAATATAATTAAAATACTACATAATCAATGCAAGTGTCCTTAGTTTGAGTTAAAAGAAATGAAAGTGAAGCAAACAATTGATACACCTTCACTTACCTTCTTATTAGTATGATTTTCTCTAGATGTGATGGGTATGTATTTAAAAATCATGGTGTATATCATGTAATCAAACATGCAACATAACCACCTTAAAAATTATATGATTAGATGACTTGTCTTGGATAATGATGCTTGATTAATAATGTTTTTCAACATTGTTTTTTTGTGTATCAATACTTGTTTATAATGGAGAGGAAGCCCTCTAGTTATATATTTTTTTGATTTATGTGATCCATTGGATGAAGATCAATATGGATGATGGAGGATGAGTCTTCCTCATCATAAGTGAGAGAGTGTATAAGAAGATGGTTGGATTCTATAATAACATGCACTGAGGAGGCATGGGCTTATGACATTCCTTATGAAAGAAGGGATTGCCTTAGGACTTCAAAATGAATTAAAGTTTCATTTTGTGTGGAAGTATAAATATTTCATTGGGATTTTAGTGGGATGATGTCATGATGTGAGGAATATTAGTTTATTCCTATTTTATAAAATATAAATTTTTAAAAGCTATGGAATTTCTCATTATAAGAAGGTTAGTTAATTAATTTGGGTTAATTAAATAATGAATAAGGATGTGCATTTTTGTGAGATTGAATATGTTTGAGGAATAAATTATTAATTGGATATAAGGTCATGAATAGTGATTAAGATATGGATGATAATGTGGATAAAATATAAAATAGGGATTTAAGGATGATGTTAATGCCAAATTAGTAGATAGTTAAAATTGAAACAAAGCATTAAATTTTGTGTCTACTTTTTCCCCCTATTTAAAAGGGTGTTTTATGACATTATGGGTAGAGTAAAGGATTTTCAAATAAATAATAAGATAAAAAAATAATGTGGTAGGATTAAGGTTAGATTATTACCCCTTGAGAGGGAATGTAGGGATGAATGATGTAGATAGGCTCTTGAAAAATAGAGGAAGAGGCTAGAATGGAAGAATCGATGGGTGAAAATGAAGGGGTGGGACATGAAAAAAGAGGGATTGGAATTCAAGATGGAATATTGATTATATATAAAAATGAGGATGAAAGTGGATATGTATGTGATTAATCAATGGATCATATTAACCCATTTAAGATAATGGTTTCATGCATTCATTTGATTTGATGTTAGATTGATTTTCCCCAAGTAAAGATACATGAAAGGGAGTATCCTAGGAATGATATATCTCAAGATAAGCTATAAACTTTGATTTTACCCATAAAAAGTATATACATGAATGAAATATTTCAAAAAGCTATGAGCTTGGATTTGGAATGATATATTATGATGATGAGTTGCACGCTTGATGTTTCCCAAATAAATATTTATGCAAGAGAGAAAAATATGCGAGATTTAATTTGATATATATATATATATGTATGTATATATATATATATGTATATATATATATATATATATGTATATATATATATGTATATATATATATATATATATATAAAATCAGTCATAGATCAAGTATTTAAATAATTGTAATGGATTAATGATGAGAAAATCACATTGATAGGATAATGGTATATACTTGTTAGAGTCATGATGGTCTAATGAATTTTAAAATAATGAATCCATATAAAATTAATCATAGAAGGATGCCCCAAGGTTGAATGATGATGATTAATTGATGATGGATAAATGTAAAATGGATCAAGTTAGATAATTAGATAAAATATGTGGAAAATTGATGTTTACACACTCAGGTTATGATAATGATTGTTAGCTAGATAGTTAGTTAGAAGAAATGGGTAATTAATAGAATAAAGGAAATGATAATGGGAATGCGAATGGGAATAACTACATTGGCCTCAGAAACTCCATGTGATTGAGTGTTACTTACATAATATGAACGGACCTCAAGATGATGTAGTTCTCCCTAGAAAGGAATAATGTAATGAGGAATGAGAAATATGTATAGATGCTTCAAGGGGATATATTATAATTTTAGCATGTGTATCCACATATATTTTACAACTTGATCTTAAATATTTCACACTAAATGTATGCACCATGATAAAACACCATTATTACTTAGCCATAGTGTGTGTAAGGACTAAACCCTAATCTAATATACAATTGAAAAAAATCACCATGATATGGAAAAAAAATAATGTAATTATTTCCATGGGATGATGGATGAACTAAAGTATAAGTGTATGATAGGAGGAACCATGATATGTAAATACCATGATGACCTTATTGCATACATAAATGTACTGAGTCAAGGTACAACAAGAAAAATAAACACATAATTAGACAAACACATAAAAACCTAAAAATAAAATTTAAAAAAAAGCATATTGTCATTGATCAAGTCAAAATTTCATGTATTTGCTTGTATGATATTGATAACTAGAGGGTTCCATAAGCAAGGTTACATGTAATGGGATTTAATTAGATGGAGTGATTTGATTAAAAAGTGATCAATAATTTTGATCAAATTTAGGACAAGACAAAATTTTAGATTTTGTGTCTTTAAATCATTATTTTTTTTTATGTTTTTTATTATTTTTAAGGATTTTATGGATTTTTTTTATTTTTAAGATTTGTGATTTTATCATGTTTTTGCATTTTATGGAATAAAAATATATATGGATTTTTTTTGGATGTATATACAAGGTATAATAAAAAAAGGAAAAAAACTCTAGTAGTGGATTTGAAAAGTAATGTGAGATGTGAAGGGATACATGATGATATGCAAGGGATAATGAGGGACTAGCTTGGGGTGATTAATGATGGAAATAGGTAGATATAGATGGATTAGGGATATACATGGACCATGTCACATGGGAAATGAGTGTCAAGCCATCAAATTTATAGCCATAGGATATATCAATATGTTTCCCAAAATAAGGCTCAAAACATCTTCTAATTCTGTAACAAGGTTAATATGGGAAGATGGGTATGATAGGATGGATAAGAGGATGGTGCAGGATGTTTAGGATGGGTATGGATGGTTTAGGAGGAGGATTTATATGGGTAAGATTATTTCAATGAAATGGTTAGTAAAAAGTATTTAATCGAGATGGAGTTTCCCCAAAGTGTTGAGGTACTTGTAGACAACAAATTATTTAAACATGACACTAGAAAACTAGTTTTCATCATGGTTTTACCCAATGAAACATAATAATGGTTTTCACTAATGGATGAATTATTTATCTTTCTCTTTTTATTTTTTTGATGTTTTGATGGCATCTCAACTTATTATAGGATTTCAAGATGCATGATGTTGACCCATTTTTATGTTTAGTCCATACCACATCTGGATAGCTTTACTACCAGGATCCTATTATTTATGTGGACTCTCTTGATGTCATTGTGATATTCACTAGCTATACTTATTACCTATTAATAAGTTATTATCTTAGCCTTTATGAAAGAGAGTGATACTAGGGAGGGTAAAGTATCATAAGCATTGGATGAAGGATCTAATTTGATGGTGATATATTGGATTTGGATGGAGGATATGATTGATAAAAGAGGTATAAATGTCAAGGGACCATTGGAAATTGGGAATAATAGTCACACACACCATTGTTGATATGGGATGATCTAATTTGGATCCATGAAACATGATTTGGGATGTTACAAGGTCAAATACCTCTAAAATTTATCTTAGGAAAACCATAATATTCTTTTACTCTTTATGTCTTAGAGTTGTTATGATCTACATGATTTTTGGAATATCTATCATCTCACTATTGATTACAATGTTTCATTCATCAAGTGATAAAATATGATTTGTTCATATATTAGCATCTCAAAGAGGTTTTCACTAATTAAGTCTTCTTTATTGTTAAAACTTTGATTTTAATTGTCCAATAGTGCCTCAAAGAGGTTTTCACTAAGGGAGATTTACTTTTTATATTCATGATTTTTATTTTGATTATCCAATAGTGCCTCAAAGATATTTTCACTAAGGGACATTGATTTTAGATTTTGATTTGATGGATTTTTTTATGTGTTTTGATGAGGGAAATCTTTCTATTCCTTGAGATATGTTATTAGATCAAAGCTAATTTTGATTTTGTAACTATGATCTCATGCCTAGATATTGTCTTAGATCCTCACTAATTATGAAATTGATGTGTCATCATAAAATAAATCCAATAATATGTTTTTTTTGGCCTTAAAAAATATGTGTAGGATATTGGATGTCAAGATAAGTGATATTGATAGGAGGATTAAAGGTAACATAATAATCATAAAGGATACTAGGCGAGCTTATTTTAATGTCGGTGAAAGCTTCTTAAAAGACTATGGAAGGATCAATGATGTTTTCAAATTGATCTACAAAAGGTGTGTAGCTGATTCTATGAGATATTGATTTTAAATTTGATGTTCATGTTTAATCTAAATCAAATGTTGATTTTATTATGGAATCTGATGATTTGGCCACCTAGAGGGCCTATTAGATTGCATTATCCACAAGTACCTTTTTCACTTTTCACATGGACATAAAGGCTTTGGGACTAAGGGATTCCAATAAATGGAGAATTTTGTATGATATATGAAATATGGATTGCTGGCCAATGATGGGTCCTTCAAAGATGGGTTCATCAAAGATGAGTTTATCAAATATGGGTGATTTTAAATATGAGCTCATAAAATATAGGCTCATTTAAGATGGGTGGTTCCATAAAAATGTCAGATATGGGTTGGTTTTCTTGACCTTTATTTAGAAGTGGATGATTCTAATTATGATCTATAAATTGATCTTGGCAAATCTTTATTTGCTGACCCTTAAACTGGATGGACCTAGTTATATTTTGATGTCCCCATGGTCAAAAAAATATTAGATGTAATTCTTGAATTTCACATTGATTTAATATAATGGCCTTGGTCCTTTTAATATTCATATTACTCACCTTCATGATACCATATATGTTCTTGTTTGATTTTATCAAAAGGCTTGCCATGTGGATACATAATCATGTTTGTGGTAACTAGGTAGTAAAATACTACTTTCAAGGGTTGATTGAGAGGAGTATATTTCTCCCATTTTAATCCATGTTTGGGTGTGGATGGAATTGATTATTGATGTGTTTATTGTGGCTCAAACAATGGATTGGTTTTGGATAAGGGTGAAATAAAATATTTCTCTTTGCTAGTGTGATGGGGTATGTGATGATCAAGCCTATAACTAGTGGTGGGATGTTTGGTTGAGATGGGCTAACAGGAGTGCTAGGGGAAATATTATTTTTATGTGGAAAATTTTAAATTTTTTTATTTATGATGGATTTTATATTTTATGTATCATAATGTAAAGGAATTCTACACTTATTTTTAACAGCTGAAAAATACATCGTATATGTTTTCTAATGGGTATTGTTTGAACTAGGATCTATCTAGATCTATTGTGGGTGCCATAGGTATAGACATGTTTTGATGTATAATGATTTATTTTTGGATTTATTGAATTTATTTGGATTATTTAATGTAATTTGATTAATATTTTGGATTTGATTGTGATGTTTGATTAAACTTAAAAGGGAACTCAATTATTGATGTTAGATTTGATGTAGATGGGAGAAAAGATTGATGTCATGATTTTTTTAGTCCCAATCAATAGGTTTGGGAGATATAAAGGTAAAATAGGGATAATATTCTATTTTTTATATTGGTGTTTTAATTGATTTAGGTTGACATGGATGTTGGACTTGATTTTGATTTTTGACTTGATTTTGATTTTTGACTTGATTTTGGATGTTTGACTTAGTCCAAGTTAGGCATTTGATTTTAGAATGTTATACTTGGATGTTTGAATTTAAATAAAAAATTGAGTTTTTTAATTATATTTGACTTATTCCAAGATGTACATTTGAATTTTTAGGTTTTACTTTTGATTTAGTCAAAGTTGACTTGGTTTGAATTTTTATTTATATTTTTGACTTTGATTTGACTTGGTTAAAGTTGACCTAATTTGACTTTTGATTTATATTTTTGACTTTTAACTTGGTCTAATTTGACTTGCTTTTAATTTAGATTTATATTTTCTAACTGATTTGAACTGGTCAAAGTTGACCTTATAAGTTTGACTTGATTTGGTTTCAAACTAGTTGTGTACAAAGATCAATCAAGAAAACATTAATACAAGCCTATGCTAGTAATGATGGGTGTGAAACTGATATTTGGCCCACATATCTACATAAAAACAAGTGGGAATAATTTAATATAAAACCCTCACTTTAAGTGATATGTCATGAGTATCTTGGGGGAGATGGTTTCCATTGCACTACAAACCATTTATGACAGATAGGTCTTAAGTTAGTCTAACAGGCTCAACTAAGGGCATCCTTTATATACATTTTAGTATGGTGAGGCTAGAATACATGAAAAAATATGATTAATGGGATGTATGATAAAGTATATTCCTTTTTTTCTCACTCCATCTATAAGATTTTAGTGGAGTGCTACAAAAAAATTGAAACTTGAGGGGTGTTATCTGGGGTATGGGTATTAGAGCATAAAAACCTCTCATTTTACAATGTTATTAAAACATGACACCACTTTAAAAATATATATAGATCTTCCTCTCAATTTATATATCCCACAATAAGATGGGGTTGGTCCTAACACTGGGGGACGAAATCCCAATCGACGAATCGTAAACAATTACACTTAGAGATTGAATCCTAGTTGCACAACCAAAAAAAAAATAAATGCAAATTATTTTTTATTCCTAAGATCACCTTACATTGTGAGGGAAGAGAATACATATTTATTTCATAGGGATTAAAATAATTTATCTAGGTCATTTCCAATTCTAAAAGTCATCTTATGGTGTGAGTGAAGAACATACATGACTCTCTCTCTCTCTCTCTCTCTCTCTCTCTCTCTCTCTCTCTCTCTCTCTCTCTCTCTCTCCTCTCTCTCTCTCTCTCTCTCTCTCTCTCTCTCTCTCTCTCTCTCTCTCTCTCTCTCTCTCTCTCATCTCTCTCTCTCATCTCTCTCTCCTCTCCTCTCTCTCTCTCTCTCTCACACACACACACACACACACACACACACACACACAAACACACACAAAAAAAAAAAAAAATTTAAACAAAAAAACAACAAATTAAACCCAAATTGAAATGTTATATGTTTTTTTGTTTGATTTTTTTCTAGGATGGGTGAAACTTGTGCAAAGTGATTAGTAGTTTGACCAAAAAAACACCTTGTTTAGTGTAAAACCTATTAAAAATAGAACAAATGTGAATATATCAAAAATAAGTAATTTTCATCATAATTTATTCGAGCTACCAATCATATCCTACTCGAATCCTACAAACATAGAAAATAGTCACCAAAAAAGTGATCCCTCTATGCATAGGGTATCTTGTGAACACTAGGGTGATATTGCCACTACCAATAATAACAATATGCGATCTCAATACTACATAAGAATATCTCAATACCACTAAAAAATAATCATATGTAATCTCTTCAATACATAGGGTGATCTCAGCACTACTAGGGAATCTCAACACTAATAGAAAATAACCATATGCAATCTCAAAACTACACAAGGCCATATAATAACTTCTAGGATGATATAACCACTATTAGAAAATAACCATATGTGATATCAACACTATAAAGGGTGATCTCAGCACTGCTAGGGTGATATTGACACTACTAAAAACCAAATATATGGGATATTGTCACTATACAAGGTGATCTTACCACTACTAAGGTGATCTATGCAGAACTAAAAAATAACCATATGTGATCTCATCACTACATAGGGTGAGCTCAATATTGTCTATGCACTATGAGTTAGAGTTGTGATAGTCATTAAACTAGTATTATATGTTTGGGTTAGAATAATTTTTGTTATAAATGACCAAATAATATTTACCAGAGACTTTTTGAATCTTTATATATCCTTCTAGTCTACGAGATCATCCTATATCCTATCCACACATATTCTTAAGGTATAAAATTACTTGTAGAATAAATGGAAGGAGGGAGAGAGATGGAAAAGAAAAGATAAAGAAGATAATAGAATGGGATTATAGAAGGGATAGTAATTTCATGTCAAGTTGACCAATTTATTTAAACTTGGAGAGCAACATGCTAACTTGTGCATTCTACTTCTTGAGGTCTGGATAAAATAGATGATGTAATGGATAAATGGATAAACAAATATATAAATTAAGATGATTGGTTTGAGAGATGGGGTTTTGGATGATGGGAAGTAAGGAATTATCATGATTATAACATTATTATTTTGACATGTCATAGTTTTCATTCAGGGCATATAATTGGGAAGAGACAGAACTCCAAGGTTCCTCTATGTTGGTGATGACGAGTTAATGAACTTTATTTTCAATGTCAAGAACAATGAAATGGGTATCATTAGGTTAGATTAATTAAGGTATTTTATCAATCATATTAGGATTAATATGTTTAATTAATGTCCCAAGAAGAAATGAAAACATAAAGTGGGAAGCTAAGCTTGTATAACATTGTATTGGTGACATTGATTTTGGGCTAAAATGACTATGGGAGGATATGGGATCCACTCTTACTCAATATTATGGGGAGTTAAAAATGATAATTAGAATGGGGTGGAATATAATACTTCTACTCTAAGTTTTTCACTAATGTCACTTTGTAAAATACTTCTAAGAACATGATATTCAACCCTATGGAAAATATTAATTCTAATGAGATAAGGATGCTTGGGAAGTGTCATGAAAGAGGAAAGAAAGATTATTTTAGGTGTGATGAAGCATATTATCTTGTCTATACATTTTTTTTGGAATGGTATACTTGTTATTCAAATATTTTATAACAAGGTATAATGCTCATGCTCATTTTGATAAAGCTTTTCTAGATGTTTTAATTTGTTTTGATAATGTTTTGAAAATAAAATGAAATAATATAATTGTTGAAAATATAATGCTAAAAGAAATAAATTAATTAATACAAAATTAAATAAAATAATAATTCATGTTTAATTTTTTTTCAATTTTTTGAATGCATGTAAACTTAAAACTGAAATGTCGAAGGAAATGTATAAATGTTGATTTTTCCTAGCTTTTCCTAGATTAAAAATGATTTGACTAATGCAATATAAATGGTCTATCTTTAATTTTGTATTTTATTGTAAAAATATAATGAAATAATATTATAAAATTATTTTTTTCCTAATATGCACATATGAAAATCAAGTTTCAAAATTCTATCAAACACTTTTACTAAGAATTCATAAATTGTATTCACACATGCAAAGTTAGAGACTAGTTTTGATTGTTTTCCTATGAAATAGAATGATATATGGATGAAATAATTGTAATACAATGCTATTATTTTATAAATAAATTTATCTATAATATGTTAATTCAATATGAAATAGTAAAATTATATATCTAGTATGTTAGGTTTGACTATTTAGATTGTCTAGGTTTTTATATGTATTTGTTTGAGAGTTGATTGTGTATGAAAGCTTACTCAAAATTGAAAATGAAATATTTTAATTTGTTTTACCTATATTTTTGGTGTGATTTATTTACTTATTATATGTGTAAAATTATTTTATTTCAAATAAACTAATATTCAATTGTAGACACAAGAGATCTAGAGTATACTTTATGCAAGAGATGAAAGGGAGAAGGATTGATTTCCTTTCTTATATATGATTTTTTAATATGAAAATAATATAATAAATAAATTAAACTAAACTATTTTAAAATAATAAATGAGAATAATACCAAAAATAAAATCCTCCAACATGATCAATGGTTATGACCAAGCATAGGCAAGAGATTATTGTTGTACAAAATGTCCTCAATAAGCTAGTTCTTTTGCTCAACATGAATGTAACAACATATTTGACAAAGGATGTCATAAAATTAATAATAAAAAGAAAGAAACATCCTTGTATAAGAGTGAAAATATCCTATGGATGGTTGATCCACTTATAATAATGATTGTTTTATTGATCTAATGAATTATCTCTTCCAAAATTGTGTGGATTTGAAATGAAATTGATAAAAGATGGAGAAAAATATTTTTGAAAACTAAAATTAGGTTGGATTGGGTTATTTATAGGTTTAAAACACTAATATTAAATGTAAATTTTTGATGTAAAATTCATCTAAAATTGAGATACTTGTAGGAGAAGTAAAGAGGTTGCAAGGGTGAGTTTAATTACTGTGTAATTAAAAGCTAAACTTGGGAGGAAAAAGGATTGATAAAAATAAGAGTAGGAGTGAGTTGGGCCATCATGAGGGTGAAAAAAAATTAAATGAAGGAATAAACATGAAGATAAACATGTAAAATGTGTGATAACTTAAGTTTCAAATGTTAAAAATGGAAGACGTGCAAACTGTGACAAAACCATAATTTTTTGTAGGTGACAAGAGATGAAATTACCACATAAGGTGATGAAATTACCATTCCAAAAAATGAGACAACCATAATAAAATTTTAAAACACCATGTAATTGAAACTTATATCATGTTGGTTGACAAAATAACCATGGTAAAATGCATCATAAAGGGGTGATTTCATCTTTACAAGGGGATGTTTCATCATGAAAACCAGTAGTTTTGTCTTAAAGCAGGTAGCTCAAATACTAAGGCCAAAAAGAATCAAAGGAAATTGCAAGGTTTGAAAGGGGTAGAAAGTGGATAAAGGGAGAATTAGGGGGTATTAAATTTAGATAGAACCATACTTGACCATATTTTTGGAAATCATTGCATCATCATCATATTTTTTTGGAAATGTCACACTGTGTAATTTTTGGGTGTATACAAAACATATGCAAGAATTAAATTTATTAATCAATTCTGAAGATCTAAATTTCATTCCCATATAAGGAGGATTATATTAATTATGATGCCACCTTTTTTGATGATACAAACTCAATACCAATGAACATTGATGACTATTTCTATGGTTTAAATTTTACACTAGTTAGCCGAGGAGAATATGGAGATGATTCAAAGGCCATTATCCCCCTACATTTTAACAAATTTAAAATAATGACTGCAAATATTGATAATGGAAAGAAAAATTATTGTAATGTTAATAATACATAACATATTATTCTAGCCAGTATATCATGAATTAGTTTATTTTTCAAGTCTATCATTACTAGAGAACATGAGGCACAATAAATAAACCAATGCATTTCTAAGATTACCCTGTATAGTGTTGAGATTGCATATGGATACTATATGGAAGTACCATGATCACCCTGGTAGTTTTGAGATTGGCTTATGTAATGGTGAGATTGCATATGGGTATTTTTTTTAGTGTTGAGATAATGTTGGTACTATCAAGATCACCCTATTTAGTGTCGAGATCACATATGTATTTTTAGTAGTGTATAGATCACCCTAGTAGTGTTGAGATCACCTTGTATAATGTTGAGATCACATATATTTTTTTATGGTAGTGTTGAGATCACCTTAGTAGTTTTGAGATCACCCTTTGTAGTGCCAATATCAACCTATCTATGTAGTACCAATATTACATATGGATATTTTATGGTAGTATCAATATCACCTTGACAATATTGAGCTCACCCTATGTAGTGATGAGATCACATATGGTTATTTTTTAGTTCTGCATAGATCACCTTGGTAGTGGTAAGATCACCTTGTATAGTGACAATATCCCATATATTTGCTTTCTAGTAGTGTCAATATCACCCTGGCAGTGCTGAGATCACCCTTTATAGTGTTGATATCACATATGGTTATTTTTTAATAGTGGTTATATCATCCTAGAAGTTATTAGATGGCCTTGTGTAGTTTTGAGATTGCATATGGTTATTTTCTATTAGTGTTGAGATTCCCTAGTAGTGTTGAGATCACCCTATGTATTGAAGAGATTACATATGATTATTTTTTAGTGGTATTGAGATATTCTTATGTAGTATTGAGATCGCATATTGTTATTATTGGTAGTGGCAATATCACCCTAGTGTTCACAAGATACCCTATGCATAGAGGGATCACTTTTTTGGTGACTATTTTCTATGTTTGTAGGATTCGAGTAGGATATGATTGGTAGCTCGAATAAATTATGATGAAAATTACCTATTGTTGATATATTCACCTTTGTTATATTTTTAATAGGTTTTACACTAAACAAGGTGTTTTTTTGGTCAAACTACTAATCACTTTTCACAAGTTTCACCCGTCCTAGAAAAAAATCAAACAAAAAACATATAACATTTCAATTTGGGTTTAATTTGTTGTTTTTTGTTTAACTTTTTTTTTTTTTTTTGTGTGTGTGTTTGTGTGTGTGTGTGTGTGTGTGTGTGTGTGTGTGTGTGTGTGTGTGTGTGTGTGTGTGTGTGTGAGAGAGAGAGAGAGAGAGAGAGAGAGAGAGAGAGAGAGAGAGAGAGAGAGAGAGAGAGAGAGAGAGAGAGAGAGAGAGAGAGAGAGAGAGAGAGAGAGAGAGAGAGAGAGTCATGTATGTTCTTCACTGACACCACAAGATGGCCTTTGGAATTGGAAATGACCTAGATAAATTATTTTAATCCCTATGAAACAAATATGTATTCTCTTCCCTCACAATGTAAGGTGATCTTAGGAATAAAAAATAATGTGCATCTATTTTATTTTGGTTGTGCAACTAGGATTCAATATCCAAGTGCAATTATTTACAATTCGTCGATTGGGATTTCCTCCCCTAGTGTTAGGACCAAATCCATGAAAACTATATATATAGAGTATCCTATTGAAAAATGAATAGTGGAATCATATTTGAAAGGTTCCAAAACTTTAGAATCAATTGTAAACATGATCTACATTTGTGATAACCATTTTAGCCATTTTTGGAGGATTTCAAGGCTTTTTGGTGGTTTCATGCATTTTTGTATAGTGGGATTCTCAAACTAGGAAAAAAATTGGGATTTTTATAAGGTTATATAGATATTTCAAGTTCTCAAATGGGTTTCTCTTGGTTTTTAAAGGAGTCATACCAAATTTGTAGATATGGGCTTTTTCTAGTTTTAACAAAATTTTCAACCCTTGTGGGCAACTTTGGAAATTTGTCAGAATTTTGGCATAAAAAAAGGTCCATAAAACATTTATACCTTGGTAAACATTTTCCATTTATTTTTCACCTATCATACTCCACCACCTACATTTTCACTAGTTTGACTTTGTCACTTGCTTAAGCACCTATCAGACTCTGCCCCTTTCTCAAACACATATTGGACTTTGGAACCTACATGAGCACATGATATACTTTGACACCTACCCAAACATTCCTTACACTCTTCCACTTACTCAAGCATGTCATTGATTCTACCACCTACTTATGTATGTCCCAAACTTTTCCACTTGCTCGTGCATACCTCAGATTCTAACACTTGCTTGTGCACATATTAGACTCTACCACCTAATAACACATGTACCAGACTCTATAAGTTAGCCAAGAACACTTTGAGTTTCAAAACCTAATAAAAAATCCCTTGTGTTATACCATCTATAAATACACACATCTAGTTTCACCCACTTCTTGACTTGTCTGTGACATCCTAGAAATCATCAAATGTAAGATAGTGGAAAGTGACACTATTTATTTTAAAAATAGAGGAATATTTTGGATAATATCACTCACACATAAATATAATAAATCAAATTTATGGGAGAGAGTACTAAAAATATTTCTTATCCCTTGGTCATATGGGAAATAATCCCCTTGTTGCTTCCAACCCAAAAGTGCTTAACTTTGCTCTAAAGGGCCTTAAGATTTTTTTGAGAAAATTGATTCATAATTTTTTTAAATATTTTTATCCAAAAGGCACAAATTTTTTTGGGGGGAAGTTTATTAAAAAAAAATTCCATCACTATTTCCACCCAAATTTTTCATGCCATCAAGATTTTTAAATGGCTAACTTTTGATTGGTAACTCAAATTTGAGTGTCATCTTCTTCAAAAGTGTTTATTTTTTAGTGTTATATGCATTGGTTACATTAAAATTTTATACCTCTTGGATTCATTATTAATATATCCTAACATCCCTTTAGTTTTTAATATTCATGCACATATTTCTCAAGATGCATTCTTGGGTATTCCTAATGTCTATACGAGCATATTAGGGGGTAAATGTTGATATTTAAAAGGAGGTATTACATAGTGATGTGTATTATTTGATGTCTTTTATGCATAATCTCATTTTTTGCATTGTGTTGATTATTTCACTTACTACTCATTTAGATACATTCTCGACTGTACCTAATGTCCTCTTCATGAGCATGCATTATTCTTGTAACTAGGGTGTCATTGTAGTTGGGAAAATATTTTGTGTTTTTTCTCAGTAATTTTGACTTCACTTGAGAGACATTCATGAGGGAAAGTTGATTATAAACTAGTGGTTCTTCTTAGAGAGACCAACTATGCTTCTTGGTGTGCATATATGGAATAATTGATAACAATAAAGAATCATACTCCATTCCTATATGGATATATTCCTATCCTTTATAAATTAGGTTAGTTTAATAATTGGAATAAAACTTGTGGTAAGGTTCTTAGTAACTTACTATTACATGTTTCCATGGATATTTATTTCCATGTAGAACATACATGTCCATGCACTATTTAGAGCATCTTATAGTCTATTTTTAGAGATCATACTATGCTTTCCATCATTCCTACTCCTCTTACTAACATACCATATAATAATATTTTAATCTCTCCTCCTACTCCAATTTAATGTGATGACACATCCATGGTGGGTAATCATTTTCCTTATATCGATCCACCACTACAAGATGAGACTTTACCCAACCTCAACTATCCCATTGTAGATTTTACTTCTATTATTATGCATGATGTACTTCTTATAGAGCCATCAAATATTGGTAATTTATAAGACTCTATTGTTATTAGTGAGAGTACACCTTATGAGAGCATCGATGATTCTTCTCTTCATATGGATATTCAGTTTATGGATTTGTGTGACTTATTTTTAGTCTCTTCCTTAGTTTTAGGGGTTATTGAGTTGTGTTCTCCACTTCACATGAAAATTCCTTTAGTGAATTATCCATTCCATTCTTTTTCATTAGACTCACCTATACTTGATGACACATTTGAGCCTGAACACATCTCTAAGATTGATGACTCTTATTATAACACAAATGACTATAATAGTGATGGGGACACACCTATACCATCTCCTTATCACATATGATATGTTGAGGAGTTAGTTTTTGATCCACCTACCTCTAGCCCACTTATAACATTATAGGGTGTAGGTATATTTATACAAGACACATTAGGCATTGGGAAGTCTATTCTATAGGTACAAGGCATTCCATAATCCATTTATACATATGCTTTTATTTCACCATCATTACATAGAGTAGTTAGCCAACTTACTATGCATGATGAACATATTTTCTTAGTTGGACATCCATCATCTGCTTGGTGGACACATTCATCATTTTAGAGTGATCTAATCTTCACTACACCTACTTATGACATGTTTACTTTGATGGCATTACATTCAGTTCTTATGCATAATCTTTCCAAACCTATGCCACACTTCTATTTTAGACCCTACTTATATTTATTTGTATTATTACCTCCTTCATATTCCACTATGGAATGGGTAGACTTGTATTACACCTTTGTGTTCTTCCTTTGGCAAAGGTAATAAACATGTTTGATGTAGATTGATCTTATTCAGTCTTTAGATAGAGGATCTCATCAAAGACATTCATCATTTTATGAACTATATTGTATGTAGTATCAACCTATGTTTAATTCTTATTTATACTTTATATCTACCCTATTTATCTCACTTATGGATACATTTTTGGATATGCCCAACATCCTTAGAGTATACACTATCTCTCATTTTGATATCTTTTGGAGAAGAGTTTTGTCTTATAGGTTTACTCCATTTCTACTCTTTATGGGAGTTGCATTATGTGCGGGTACCTCATTAGGCCTTATTTCCAAGAACCAATATTCTAATCTACTAAGTTATTCTTTATTGGGTGTTAATGTAAGCTTTCCCACTTTTTGTTTTACCTATACGGTTATTAGTCAGCTTGCATAGGGTTGTTAAGACACTCAATGTGCTTTCTAATTATGAGTTGAGTTTTTACCTTTATGGTGACCTAATATCTCAATATATAATGTAATTCCTTTGCAATTTTTGGCTAATCACTTAATAATTAGTTAATGAAGCTCACTTTTTCTTTGTAACTTGATGTCACCTAATCTTAGGGTTTTGTACAATCTACGATTTTATGAGATCTTAGAGTGATTTGATAAGGATAGGTAATTTTAGCCTACTCTTAAACTTGATGTCATTAATTATGTGAAAAAATGTGTTAAGTTTCAAAATTTCTCCTAAAAAATCCACATCCCTACTAGAGCATTGCAACCCATCATTACTCCATGGCCATTTTCCACTTGGGGTCTAGATCTAACAAGAAATATTTCTCTTACTTCCTCAAATGGTCACCATTTCATCATCAAAACCATTAATTATTTCACAAAGTGGTTGGAGGCTATGCCTCTAATAATTATTACTAGATCATCATCACTAAATTTAGTCTAAATCAAATCATTTTTTGGTTTAGAGTCCTATAATTCATAGTCATAGATAATGGGTCTCATTTCAAGAATCTTGAGGATCATGAAGTGTGTAAAAAATTCACTATATTTCATCACATAAATTACTTATACTATCCAAAATCTAATGGCAAATCCAAGGCCATGAATAAAAACCTAAATTCAATCCTAGTAAAAAATGTTAAATATACTAAAATGGATTAGTATTTTTAACTTTACCTAATAAAATGGGCATATAGGATGAATTTTCACATACCCACAGGAGAAACACCATATTACCTTGTGATTACATCATAATTTTTTCTACCTCTTGATTTATAAATACCTATCATTCATTTCTCTCTTTAATTTCTCCTTGATGGTGAAGAGTATAGAAACACACAAATAGCTAAAATGTAAACTATTGATGAAAACATGGTTATTGTTATGAAAAAAGACATTGCATATGTAGAACACATGGAAATACAATACAAAAAATTTTCATGAGAACCCAATACAAATAGGATACCTTTTCCTAAGACTCAATAATGGAATATATGAAAATAAAGGAGAAGGTTGAAAGTTTAGACCCAACTGGTTATGGTCTTATTTAGTGACTAAAGATTTTAAGAATGTAACCTATCAGTTATGCACTCTATAAGATAAGGATATAATTTAATATATTAATTATTTTCACTTTAAACATTTTTAAATTTGGTCATTTACATTTCACATTTCCCTCATTTCATTGAATTTTCCATTATCTACATGTTATCTTACATATCAAATGTAGTGTTTGGTGATTGTTTGGTTGTTAATTCACACAATGAAAACACAAAAAGTGCATCTTATCATCTCATTTAATTTTCACATTACCCTATTATCCTATGGAAAAAATTCTCAAAATCATCATGACATTGGTTCTTGTATTAGTTATTATGAGTAGTGCATATCCCTCTCTTTCCCTAAACCTTATTGCAAAGCTTAGAAAATGCTAGCCTACAACCTAATATAGAAACTTTTCCATGACAGAATATCCTTTTATGGTTCCCTTTAATCATAAAAAATTATCATTCTCAAAATATAGGTAACCTTGCTCACCTATATTAGTATTCATTGATGATCTGTTGCATCTTCCTAGGTGCATGGGGCCAAGATTTGGAGGAAAGAACCTTACAAAAATATGTGACAAATATAAATAAAGACACTCCTATGAAAATCAAAAGATTATACAAATAAAAATCACATTCAACATCTCTCATCCTTCACTAATATTTGGTGTTGATCCATTACATCTTATTATTTATGTGGGGTTAGCTTTGGGGATAAATTCATTTATTCACCTACATCTAGTCTTTGGTGATGTCAAGCCCATGTGTATTCCTAGTCATATTATACTAAGTGTATAAGGTCAAAAATAAAATTAAAAAGTAAATGCAAAAGTCATGTCAAATTATAAATTATCCAATAAAATTTATTTAAAAATCATGTTTACATTTCTATGCTAAAAAGGGTAACTTAATCCCATTTATCAATTGCATTAGGGATAATTACCTTTATATGAATCCAATAAAGTTAGTATTTTTTTAATTTTAGCAAGAATTTCATTTTCCCCCTTTGCTTTTAAGGATTGGGTTATCTTCATTTTCTATGCAAAGTTTTGATGTATATTTTTCATTTTAGCATTTCATGCATGTCTTTTTTCCCCTTTCATTCCTTTGTTGCAAGTTGAAATTTATATGTTTTGTAAATAAAATAACTTAGTCATCACCTAAAAAATAGTTATTATCACTTTTATAGTTTTACACATATTCATCATTTTCCACTCTATCAATTTCATATATTTTTTCCCACAATCTCATAGATATAAGCATTTTCCATAGCATTACCAAAAAAAACATAAGAGATACATGGTATATCATCACATGCATAGTCATCTAAAGTGGATACATTAGAAAAATACATGAAAATTTAAACACATAACACATAGATGGAGAGTCACTAAAATAGAATAAAATATCTCCACACACACAAACACCATAATAATGTTGAGTTTGTACAATCAAGTTTAAAGTAAAATCCACCTCCATAGAGAGAAAATGTGTCTCAAAATATAAAAACAAACAAAATACAATATTTCAAGTGCATGGGAAATAAGTAGATATAGGACCTTTTTTCTTATCTTATAATAATGGCCTAACACCAAGGAGTGTCATGGACTCTAGCTCCTTGGTTTCATTGTACTTGTTCCTCTATGGAAGACTATATCTCCCCTTGTTTGTTGGCTTGAGGTAACCTAACTTCTCCTATCTAAAAACATCCCACTAAGAATCATATAACAATCACTCTCTCTTATTGTGTTGTGATCTCCCCTACTTGACTATCTAAAACCAAAGATGCATGGTATGTTGGGGAAACACATTTATATGCATGCTTAGCTTGGTAGGGATTCCTAAATATACCAGTAGTTGGGCCTTGGTTTGAAAAATACCCATATGAAAAATATTGACTAGGGTATCCCTAATCATGGTCATCTAACTAGTGGATGTCTTTGCACCAAAAGAGAAACATATAGGCATCATATCATATGTCATATTAAAAAATTAGTAATCTAACTAAGTAATAATGCTAAAAATGAAATATGTAAAGATTTGAAATGAACTAATCAACAATTTTACCCAGATAATCTTCATGCTAATCCAAATATAAGTTATTATCATAATTTAATTCATCCTCATCCTTTGGCATCTCCCTCTCATCTCATACCTCCTCCTCCTCTCTCTCCTATAGTCCCTCTCTACCCACCACCTATTTATGATAGAAAGGATATTGATGGAATGGTGGTGGTGGCCTAACTAGCTATTTCTACTATGGGGGAGGCTATTAAAGTGGTGGTGGTCATATTATTTCTTATCACTAGAATGCCACTAGAAAATCCACTAGGATAGGCATAATTATATGACCTCCACATCTATAGTGGTTTTTATTTGTGGTCCTCCTTGATCTCCCTTCGTCCTATCCACCATCTAAATGGGGACTCTTAGTGTTAATGGATGTCATACTAGTATCCCAAGTATAGCCATCCTAGCCTCTCTAATGCCCATGTACATGCTAATGGTACATGGAGGTTTCCTATGAAAGGTAACCCAAATTATTGTGTAACCCTATAAATAGGATGAAATATGGATTTGTCTATCCCTTATATGTATCTATCCTAAATATATTGCAAGTTATACATCAAGGTCACTAGACCAACCATTATAAGTGTCTTACCACATTGGGAAAGGCTATAAATGGATCCATATGTTTCCATCTTGAGGATATAATAGCCTCAACATGCATAATAAAAATCCCTCTCTGATATGGGATCATCTTCTCATATATCCAACTCATAATGAGTGTGAGATGGCTAATAGATAATTCCCCAAGTTACAAAATCCTATACATGTGTGTGTGTGTGTGTGTGTGTGGTGAGGGTTGGGGGAAGACATCATGTTCTAATGAGAATCATCTACCACTATCCTCAATAAACTTAATAATAAGAGACCAACTATATAGTAACTTTGTTGTGCTCTTCTCTCTCACAATCTAGGAGGTAAGTATCATAATAATGGACTTTTAGAGTTTTAGGGTATCAAATATTTCAAATCCCAATAGTATAACTTAAAAATTCCTACCCAAATTAGGTGTGTCAACATCTCAAAAGTGTTTAACCAGTAGGAAAAATCTATCCTTTCAATCACATCCCATAGTGTCACTTATCAACCTATCATAGATAAACCCAAGATCTAGTAGATATGAATGAGAGTGATTATCCAGTCTCCAATATCATGTGGAAACTAAAATGTGTTTTTTTCCACACCCTAATGTGTGAAAATATCACATAATACTTTGATCGATATGGATATGATCCCTACCTAATAAATATATAGGATCATAGCTTTGTATATGATAGCCAAATCATTAGCTATCAAGAGTTTCATGATGTATGGGATCCAATCATGTTCCATAGCTTGGATAGATCGTATATATCATCCTACTATATAATTCACCCTAAATGAGTCCTT
The DNA here is from genome assembly GCA_037957365.1 of Torreya grandis. Taxonomy (NCBI): domain Eukaryota; kingdom Viridiplantae; phylum Streptophyta; class Pinopsida; order Cupressales; family Taxaceae; genus Torreya; species Torreya grandis. The sequence continues at coordinate 402,897 of JARHVA010003459.1, read as the reverse complement.
ATCCCTTTTTTTGGCCTAAACACTTCCCAAAAATTTATTTTTTAGCTACAATTAAATTGTCACCATTGGTTTCATCTTCATCACTAGTGGTTATGATATCATCACACACATATAGATTTTATCACTATCATGACTATTTCATGCAATGGTCATGTAACCTTCATGTCAAAGGAATACCCTTCATTCTATGTATACTAATGATTTTGTCTTGATGTAATAGTTTTTACCATCAACCATGTCCAATCTTAAAACTCCTAAAAATCCTAAAAAATCACATGATTACATCAAATTTTAACATTTTATAATCTAAAAACCCTACAAAACCCATCCATGTAATAAAATTTAAAACTTAACGTATTTTTAAACATTTTAACAAAAATTCAAAATTAGGGATAAATATAATTATGCTAAACACTAACATAGACCTACCTCGTTGATCCTCCCACTAGTATGTTTTCCATGCCCTCACTATGATCTTCACTTTTTCTACTTCAATAGATCAATTATGTCACCATAAATCTATAGTTCAAAAATATATAAACCCAATTTAGTCATATGATTTTTATTTTTAGAAATTTTTTAAATATATAGGCATTTTAACTAGTGTTTTGAAACTTTTTCATTTTTGACATTTTCCATTTTTAAAATCATATTACATGTTTATAGATATTATTGTATAAATTAGAATGTTTTGTGTCCAAAAACTAATGAATTTTACCATTTTCATTTACCATAACATGTTTGTATGTAATTTCAATTTTGTAGGTTCATATCAGCTTAGTACTTGATTTAATCACCTAAATTGGTGGTTCATGTAGTTTAATCACTCCCATGTACATGGTAAATACTATAATCCATGTTTTTATTATTTAGTATAGTTTCTACTTTTTTATTAAGTTACACTTAATCCTTATATTTTTTTTTTGTGGTTACACAGAGTCTTAGATGGATTTATTGCATCACACAAATAAGTAAAGTAAGTTTTATAATCTTTATTTTCCATTAATTACACCATTACATAATACCAAACCCTCATCAATTCATGACAAGTCATCTTCCCAAGGGGGCAATATGTATGCACCAAAAAATTGCATAGTGCAACAATTCCAAAAAACTCTAATGATGATGCAATGATATGCATAAATATGCTCAAGTATGGTTATTTATAACATTCCTATCTCATAATTCTCTACTAATTCACTTTTTATTGATATCAAACCTTGAAAAAAAATTGAGCTCAACATACCCCCATTTTTAAAAAATGAGGACCCTTGTTCAAATTTTGTAAATTTGTGCTTTAAATTAAACATCCCACTTAACCAGAGTACATTATTTAAATATCATGGTTCTCATCATGTTTACATTTGGCATGTCAACATTTAATTTTCATTTGAGTTTATCTAATATTGATAATGTTTGATCTTTTTTTCCATGTTGCATGTTTAATGGAGTGTCATTAGAATGAACATTGTTTAGGTTTTTATGCTAACTTAACCATTTTTTATTAAGCCTTTGGTATTTGGTAAATTAATTGAATTTATGTTTCAATAGTGTTGAAAAAACTTAGTCTAAATTTTTTAGCATAAGTCCCTTTTGAAATATACTCAAATTTACATGGGATCAAATTTATGTGGGAACATTTTTATTATGTTTTAAACTTGGTTTAAGTTTTATCCTAAAGTTATAATCATGCTTATTAACCTGACTAAAACTTTAGTCTAAAATTTTATGCTAAGTACTTTATATCCCAAAACCTCACCTAGTCTATTTTATTGTTTGTAGGGACTAATTAAATGTGAGGGCATTTTTATTATGTTTTAAACTTATTTTTATTAACATGAACAAAGTTTAGTCTAAAAATTTAACCTAAGTTTTATTTATGTTTCCAAGCTCTTAATTTGTTTATTTTCATTTCCCATAGGTATAAATTAATGTAAAGATGACAAGTGGCAAGATCTTGGGAGCTCATAGCAAAGGTCAATGATCTGTGGGCACATTAGGATTTAATAAGCCAAAAGAATTAATTTATGGTGTGCATTAATTTTGTAAAATAAAATATGACATAAAGCAAGGGATCAAATAATCAAAGGATTCTAAAGTGAAACATGAGAGTGACAAGTGTCATGATCACAAAGTCAGATCAAAGATCTAATGGTGAGCAAAGAGTCAAATTTTCAAAGAGCTTGCAAAGGAATGCGAAAGTGACAAGTGTCACAATATTGGTGAGTGATCAAATAAATAAATGGTTCATGTTATGCCTTATGAATATGGAACATAAGGAATCAATGATCTATGTTCTTTTATACATACAATAGACCGATTATGTGAATGAAGGTGGACTTTTCAAAGGGCCCAAATTGAATGTGGTAGTGACATGTGCCACAACTATGATGAATTAGATGGAAATCAATGAATTTCATTTAAGAATCTAGATCAATATAAATGGAATGGAGCATGTCAATAATCCAAGAGCCTAGATCTAATGAGAGGCTGCCATATGGAAAAAATACATTAAATAAAAAAGTGTGTTTATAAGGTGCATAGAGAGCTTGTGCAACTACCAACTGACACACTCTCAGGAACTTAGATAGAAGATAAATGGCCCATGATAGAGTCAAGAATGGTAATAATTTTAAGGGATCAATAGTTCAAAGTGATCAAGCTTTAGTATTTCATGTGAAGGTGACATGTGTCCAAAAATGGTAAATGATCACAATTTAGAAACTATGAATAGTGTGACACAATAATTCCACATAAGCAAGACATGCCAAATTAGAGGTATTATGGAACCCATCACACAAAATGTCTAAATGTGTAATCTAAATGCAAAATATAAGTCATGAATCTCATAGTTAAACTTGATTACTGCCATTGAAGCTTTGTGCAAACCTCTAGAAAACCCTAGAGTGCATGAATTGCCCCAATTGTCTCTATTTTCACTATAATTAACCTAAGAGAAGGTTTAATCATTGTATACAATTAGATAATTCAATCAATATCATATTAATGGAAAACCATAAAATATTTCAAAGGAATATGTTGAGATATATCTAATAATATATGTATAAGGTCATGTGTTCAAGGACAACGAGTTCATTGTTGCTACCTTCAACAAAAGGGATAATAATTGGTTAAAATTGTTTTGGAGAATTTATAATTAGCTAGATACCACCAGTGGAGAAGAGAATAATCTATCAACAAAGAGGCTATATAATGAAAATATAGCAATCTAAATGACTAGCCTACATTATGCAACCACAAAACCAGAGGTACTCCATTGTATTGATGTTCTTACTCCCATTTTAAGGATGGTAAAATATATAAATACATGTTTATTAATGATCATAATCATAGGAATGTTTCTTAAATTTCCACAATTTCCTTTGAGTCATACTACAAGCTCTATAAACCCTATATTGACTTAACCTCTATCAATTCATTGGTTAATCAACATAACTTAATGACCACCCTAGATATGTGGTTAGAGTTGAGTATCTAAGTCTTTTTAGACCTTAATAATAACATCCTAATAAGTCAATTTAGACCAAGGGTTAGGATGGTAATTACAATATTAAAAAAATTTATAGTAATGTGCAACCACAACATATTTTGATCCAATGTGGGTATCCATAGTATATTTCATAATTAAAAGGGTAATGGTTCTCCCACTAAGTGAGATAATTAGTATCTCTTTGAGTAGACAAATATATGAAATAATGAATAAGAATAAGAATGAGTTTTTTATGATTTCTTATCTCCTAAATACCCTATGTGGAATAACAAATATCCCCAATCAGAGATAATGGTCTCCGAATGGAACCTACACCATTTCTCAATACTATTCTAAGTTGCACATTTATAAATATAGGGATCACATTAAATTTATTTGTGATTGTGTCTAACTATCATTGAGTGAATCCATGGCTAGTATCCCTATGTCAATAATTATCCCTTTGATCAAAAAAATTGTTAAATCAATGGGTGATATATGGTTGTACCCTAACTGCACTATCATAAGGATTGAGGGAACTCAAAATTCTCCTCTCAAGCTACCAATCCACATTATTAATAAGTTAGTTGAATAAGAGGTTGCCTACCAGTTGTTTAATGGTGTAGATGGCCTATGTAAAACCAAGAGAAAAGGAATCTTTCATATCTTCCCAATGAAAATTGGCAAGACTACATTAAGATAATGGGATCATATAGAGGTAACATCATATCATAGGTTGTTTTTCAACCTATATATAGATGATTTTAGGCAATGGGACCCTTATGAGAAGTTGAAAGAGCATTTAAGAATCAAATGCATTTAAATGTGCCTTATGAACATGAGCCCAATGATTTTTATTTCATATACATTAAATCATCCTCATACTTTGAAGTGACTATAAGATTAAAAGATCACAACATAAGTCCTAACTCTAAGTTATAAAGAGATTAGAAGGTTGATGATAGGTGGTAATTAGGCCCTCAGAAGTATCATATAATAATTTGTGAATATTCTAGACTTACATCAACTAATAGACAAATAGAGACATAAATAAAGCATAATCCTGAAGAGAAAAGGCCAAACAAGATTGCTTATAGTGCATCAATTCCTAAATCTTCCATGGCAACCAAGCAGGAATCACCTCAATAAGAGGTTCATATGATAACCATAGATCCTCAAGAATCTATTTAGGATGTATTAAAGATGATATCTATGACATATATAGACTTAGACAAAGAAGAGACAAGTGTTGATAAAACTAAGGAAGACAAGGGGAAGGAAAATGTATTAGACTTGGTACCCATTGATACTCCAAAAAAGAAAGTTAAGACTTCCATGATCTAAATGATAATAAACCCAAAGTAACCTTAACTCATCCCTTGAATGAATTCAATTTGTTTAGTGAATAAAACATTTTATATGGGACACTTATCCCTAAGTGGTTCATTTATAAACTAAGAGTGGAAAAGCCACCTACTCATCACTCATGGGCCTTGGTCAAGGCTACCAATATCCATATGCAACATGAATTTAAACCTTAGATTGTTGATTTTTAATAAGAAGAGGAAAAGAGGTTGGTTTCTCCAAGCCAATCACCATCCCAATCACAAATATATATCCCTATTATACAGGTGACTCAGTCTTCAGTTAGAGTTAGGTTTGACCTAAGGACTACTGGTTTACAAAGGGTAATTAATAAAGTAGTCATGCATGGCAGAGAGGATATCATATATTGAAAAGAGATCCATTGACTAATTTGAATAAAAATAAGGATAAAAGCCTAATGAATATCCTATTTTTGAGAAGGATGTTCTTGAATTAGCTCAAGCATAAATATAATAGTTATAAGCTGTTATCAAAGGGATAAAGTAGCAAAAGAAGAACTTATAGGAACTATCTATTTTATCTATTCTAAGAGATATGATAGATAAATTTTTAAAAACCATGTAAGATCTATTTAAACCCTTGAAGGAAATAAATTACAAGCAAGATTTAGTTGGCAAACACGGTACCTTGGATGTAAACCAAGTTAGCTAATGGCAAGTTTACAACAACAAAGTAAAGTATTTAATCAATGTTCTAATAGAGGACCAAATTCCAAGGTTTGATATATTAAGCTAGCCCAGTTGAATATGGCTATGGATATATTGATACAGAAGATCAAAGCTTTGAGTAAATGGTCCAAGGAAATGGGAGATATTTCTAGTGATCTCAAGTAATTAGAAAATAGGATGATCCACATACTAGGGATTCTAATCAAGGATCAAACTATGCTCAATCCTATGGGCATGATAATGAATGAGGAGTTTAAACATAGAGATATTTGGTTCATGTAAGAGGTAAAGAGTTAAATCTAAGGAAAATTAGGGTAGACAACAAAAGGATATTGGATATGATCCTGTCTGTAGAAGAAAATATTAGAGATGCAATGAACATTAAAGAAGCTTTAGAAAGGGTTGAAAAGGACCTTAAAGACTTGAAAGATCAAGAAAAGGAACTTTTCATGGATCCCATCATCAACATTAGGTTGATTGATGAGCAACATGATGAAGTAATGAAGATCCTACAGCATAGACAAAAGACTACAACAACAAATGCTTCTCAAAGTCAAATTTGTTGACTTTAGAATATTCATTTGTAACTAAACATGTATATAATTTTTCAAAAATAATATTATTTTGTACAATCATTTTCATCTTATAAATCACATCGCTTATGGGTCAATCCATTCAGAAAGTGTCTAGTTATAAAAGGATGTAAAAGGACAACTATCCATGCAACTTGTATAATTATAATTTGACATGATTGACCAACATACTCTATTAGTATTCTATAAAAGGTGTATTATAATCTATAATGAGGAAGGGATTTTTTGAGAAAAAAATTGTGTAAACTTTTATCAATTAATATAAGCAAGGAATTCTACAAAGAATGTCCAATATTTATTTGGGTGTTTTCTATTATGGTTGCTCTTTCAATTATTTATTTGGATATCCAGATTTGAATTATTTTTATGTATTCTTGATGTGTTCATATGAATGTAGAGTTGTAAATTTATGCTTAAGCTATATTGATTTAAGGATTTTAAGTTCATTTCATTTTCATGATTTATTTATAGATGTGATAATGCAATTTGTTTGTGGAAGTAAATATCTAAAGTGAAATTGATTTCTTATTTTAATTATTTCACTTTTCATTAGACATTTCCCTAATATATGGTAGGATCTATGCCTTTGAAATTTAATTTCATATATTGGTTTAGTACATGTCTTGATGAAGTCTAATATCTATCATAATGTTTGGATTGAAAATTAGAACACCTTCTTTCTACCCTACCCTTTGTTTTGCCCATTTTTTTGACCAACTCACTTTAGTTTATCTTCCATTGTTAATATACATACTATATTAGACTTTAGATCTTAGGTTTTGATCATAATTCACTATACTTAGTTCATATTACCTTCATAATTCACAAGCTAGCTTTCAGACCAAGGTTGATCCAACAACTAGTTTTATTATCATTTTGTGAAACAATTATATTGCTTTGCCACTATTACACCAAAGATATCATGAATATCATAACCAACTACTCATGCAATATATTATTTGAATACAAAAATGAAAAGAGTGTTTTACAACACTCTGTAAACACTATGATACACTTTCAAGTATTGTTAGGCAAGTTTAATTGTTCCTAGAAGTAGGGCCTTAGCTAAAGCTTTGTGAATTTGAAGTGTATTTACTAGTTTAGTGATATTTGTTCAAATACTAGTGGATTATTTGCATATTTGTGTTATTCTTAGATCAATTGTGTAAATATCATTGATATTAATGGTTTTAGACTAGTCTTTAGGCTTCTTTAGCTAAAGATAGCTATTATTTGGAGATTCATGATAAATTGTTGAAAGGTAATTTAATCTTTGTAAATTTGTTGTTCTTGAGGTTAGTAATATAAATTTTGTTCAAATATTAATTGATTATTTGAAAATTTGGGTTTATTTAAAGTTAAAAGTATAAAGATCACTCATATTTATGGGTTTATATACATATTTAATATAGTTTATTTATAGATAGTTATTATTTTTAAGAATTTGTGTAAAATTTTATTAATGTGTAAGTCTAATCATTTTTATTTGCAAAAATAAGGTTTACATGACATATTTTGAAAAATATTCAAAGTTTACAAGATGGAACTACCAAAAATTAGGACTAGGTAATGTTTAGAATCAAGACTACATCTCCTTTCATTAGAAGTTCATAGGAAAAGAAGAGAAAATAAATGTAAGTGAAGGGTTTCTAAATCTTAGCCTACTTCACCAATCCATGGTACTCTTGTGTTCAATACTTATTAAGGTATGGATTGGTTAGGTGGATCTTCCATAAATGTGCCTAGTCAAGTAATGACTTGCCTAGGAATCTTGAGAAATACTTGCCTTCTTTCATTCTTAATGGTGTGGTTAAATTTTGAAGAACATATCAAGCCTGTCAAAGCCACTTTAAGATTTTTGAATGTAGTTCATGAAGATGTTTCATGTAGATTGTTCATTTTCACTTTCAAAGATGTTGCATATGATTGGTTTCTCAACATTCTTGAGAATTACATTACCAGTTGGATTGATTTTAATAGTATTTTAATTGATTAATTTGGAAAAATCATTAGTCCTTGTATCCTTCATCAATAATTCACTACTATGAAAATAGATTTGAGTGAAACCATTAGAGCCTTTAATGCCAGATTCTAGAAGATGCATAGTAGAACTATAGCTCCTTGTAAATCTTATGAGGCTTTAGCTTTAGAGATTTATAAGGATGATTTATATCACATGACTTCTATGTTTTTGAAAGAGTCTATTGGAGTCATAAATGCATTATCCTTGGCCTATGTTGAATCTATCACAATCAATGATTAGATGCAACCTCAAGGTCAACTAGCATATACCATCCCCAATGTTAATCCAAATCTACCCATGTTGAATGACATTCTCAATGCCAATCAGAACATGCTTACTTTGAAACAAACACTAGCATTGAATCAATTACCCTTGAGTCATGCTCATCTTGGCCAAAACCTAAGATTATTAAATAATACTATAAATGGATTTCATCCACAAGACAAAATATATTTGGTAATAACAACTAGTATTACTACTCAAGTTCACAACTTAGAGGCACCTAAAAGTGATAATGACTCCATACTAAAAATGGTTTAAAAGTTGAGCATTGATTTTCTTTAGTTGTACAAAAAAGTAGGTAACACTAGGGAAAATTATAATATAAATTACTCTTAACAAAGGTTAAATATACCTAAAAACAAGTTTCACAATGATAACAATAAAAACAACATCAATGAATCATCTGCCAATAAGAACAATCCTAAGATAAACATATGTGATGTAGCTTTAACTAAATATTACAAAGTTCATATCACTTCAAAACATGGTAAATTAGATTGTATTGAATTTTGAAATGTTTTTGAGTTATTTCAAGATGACTTAGATACATTTTAAGGTAGACCTAACAAAGATAATAATGCAGGTACATCTAGTTCTTCAAAGTCATCTAAATCTACTGATACAACTTTGATGGTGGAGACATTTGATTTTCCATTCCAAGATGAGAATGAGATTGAGGATACTCTTGAAGAGATTCATGATTTTAAAAATATCTAAATAAGACTTATCCTCTTAGGAATAGAGAGAAGAATCAACCATTGACTACTTCAACTCCACCAAATAACTTTGACACACCCCTTGATCCCATAATGGAAAACAATCATGAGCCTTTAAAGGGAAGTACCACTAGAAATAATGTTTATTCATCTAAGCTTCTAATAGGAGTGGATATAATATAGTTTAGGACATGAAAAAGATTAAATATAATATCACTTTACATGAGTTGACTCAAATTATTGAACAAAGAGACTTATTTCTTGAATCTTTATTCAAAAAGCATAGTAAGTCACCAAAAGTTACAAATGCCAATGTAGTGTTGTACAAAAATAAAGTAGAGTTTCCATCTTTCTTGATAATAATTAGAGTTTTTTGGAAAAACTTGCATAATTATTTTTTATATTTAGGTGCTTCCACCAATATCATGCCAAAAGGTATTTGTGAAAAACTTGGTTTAACTCCAATTAAGTCTAATAGAACTAAAAAAATCAAGAGTTAAAATAATTGGATAATTATTGAATGTTCATATGTAGCTTACTGCAGAGCCAAGGATACATCAATTCATATACATTCAATTTTTGGACATTATAGATGCTTATAGAATGATGATGAGTAGCGATTGGACTAATTATTTGAATGGATATGTCAATAATTTTTTCCCATATGTGGCTACCATGGAAGGGATTTCCCAAAAAAATTCAAATTGAGAGGAAACCAAAGACAAAACACATGATCATCAAGTACAATGTAGAAAATGAAAATGTTAGCATGTACAATTTTAAGTTAGGAGTTTATACTCTTGACACTTATAAGGTATGTAACTCTAAAGATTCTCATGATATTCCTGGAATGTGGAAATTATACTTTGATGGTGCTAGATGTAAGTATGGATATGGAGTAGGAATTGTTATAGTCGATCCCATTAGGAAAGAGTTTAATACTTCTTACAGAATTTAGTTTCCTTGCACTAAAAATTTGGAAAAGTATGAATCATTAATATTAAGATTACAATTTTATATCAAACACAAGGTCAAATAACTTCTAGTGTATAGTGACTCTGAGTTGGTAGTTAATCAAGTTAGAAGTAAGTATGAATTCAAATTGTCATCTATTGATAAATATAAGTTTAGAACATGGGACTTGATAGAGTAATTTCATGATTTTAATATTTTTTTAATTCTTAGAGAAGAAAACAAGATTTTTGATGAGCTAGCCTTAGATACAACCAATCTTATGTCAAATCAAAATTCTAAATTAGGAAACCTTAGTGTTGAGTTGGTTCCATTTCCCTTAGTTCTTGACAATGTCGACCATTTATAAGTATTTGATTATGATCAATAAATCATAGACTTCATGAATAACTCATTAGTATTTGAGTCTCACATCATTGATGAGGTTACATGAGAATTCTCATGATGAGGACAAAGTTGAAAATAATATTATCCAATTGAATGACAACAAAATTCCTAAAGGCATGATTGCCTTAGAAAGATTATTTGACATAGATAAACTAGTTGAGTCTATCAAAGTTTCCAAAGTAAATGGGAAAGATTATAATGTTGTTGACATTAGAACTTGAAGTCCATCTCATCTCGTAAATATTGATATAGCTTGCACAAATGAAGAATTGAGAAAGGCTATAGAGTTGATGACCAAATGAAAAGATGTTATAGCATGGTCCTATGAAGACTTAAAGATCTTTGATCCTAGAGTCATTATCCATACCATTTCATTAAAAAAATCTTGTAAACCTTTTAGGTAAAAGTAAAGACCAGTTAACCTTTTTTAGAGCCATTAATCTACAAGGAGGTCAAGAAGATATTGGATGAAAAAATACTTTTTCCCATTAGACATTCTACTTGGGTAGCTAACTTAGTATTGATTAGAAATAAAAATGGAGAAATTAGATTATGCAAAGACTTTAGAAATTTGAACAAAACTTCTAAAAAAGATAATTATATTTTACCCTCCCTTGACAAAGTCATTCAAATTGTTAGTGGTTCTGCTATGATGGATTATCAAGTTATAGTCAAGTACTTGTGAACAATGAGGATAGAATGAAAACTTCATTCACAATAAAGTGGGGCACTTTTGCCTACAAAAGAATACCCTTTGTACTTATCAATGCAAGGGATACATTTAAAAGAGATATAGACCTTGATTTTTAGGGTCTCATAGGTAAGTTCATTATTATCTATATGGATGACATAACTATGTTTTCTAAAAATAGCGAAGATCATATTATGTGCTTACAATAGGTATTTGAAGATTGTAAGAGGTATGGAATTTCTCTTAATCCCAAGAAAAATATTTTTTGTGTTATAAAGGGGAAGTTAATAGGAGAATTTAAAACCAAAGATGGGATTTATATAGATCTTAATATAGTTTATGCCATATCCAAGATAGAAACCCCTAACAGTAGAAAATAATTAAAGTCTTTCTTTGGGAAAACAAATTTTATGAGAAAGTTAATTTTTGGTTTTGCTGAGATTGTGAAACCACTTAATGACATGTTGAATAAGGATGCCAAATTAATAAATAATTAAAATACAATAAAATACTATTATCACTTAGAATTTCACCCCTTGAGGAGATGTTTGAACTCTTTTGATCTAAGTGGCAAAATTGAAACACCTTTAGGCTATGGGTAGCCTAAGAATGAGGTGAATATTTAGATAGGGCTATCTCCCTTAATGTACCACTTCTAAATCACTAATACACCTATGATTTCAAGGAAAATTGAGATAAAACTAAAAGTAAACTATAGTAAAGTGGTGATACACCAAATTAATTGATAACTACCAACCAAATGCATGTCACGCATGAGACTAACTAAGCATACACTTCTCTAATCTGAATCTTCTCACATCAATATTTTATTATGAGGTTGTAATGAATGTTTAGGCTAGGAGGAGTAGACAAGAGGCCTAATATTACACTATTTAATAGACTCAATCAACCTTGAAACTTCATAGAACACTTCACATGACCTACAAGAAGAAGCTTTCAAGCTTTAAATAGGTGAGAGAATGAGACAACAATGCTAAGGAAAAAACAATCATCATTGAGCAAGATCAATCATTCAAGTGAACACAATATGAATAGTTAAAAAAGAGTTAAAAATAAATAATATTTATTTATCCATGGAATTCAAATGATCATATCTTCACCATACTCAAGTGGAACATCCTCATAATAGCCAAAATGACTAGTTCTTATAGAACTTGAGAGAGAGAAGAGAAGAAATAAATAAAAAGCTCACGCAGATAAGTGTCAAGTTGAGAAAAGGAGTTAAATGTGAATTATAATATAATTTTAAACTTATCATGCAATGTCAAAAAGTACAAGTGTCAATCCAAGGCATGAAACTCTTTAAATGTGGCATGAAATTCCTTTTGTTGGATCATAAAACTATCTTCCTCATTCACCCATTTTTCAACGTCCCAAAACTAGATAGGGATATATATAATGATTTAAATGAAAGGGATGGATTATATAAATTATTTTACATGCATTATCTTAATTCCTAATCACTTGGATTCCTCTGAAAATGAGGCATCACTGGCTATAGTTAAAGAAACTCCCTTTTCAGACATCTTGCACACTTGGCTTCCAAAATGGCTTTAGTTTCTCATTAAAATAAATAAAATGTAGTGGATTAAAATTTTAAATACCTTTCATGTCCTTATAATTATCAGGTACAAATTAAATATACTCCCACTTAAAGTTTTCACACTTTCACCATCTTTCTCACTTTGCTAACTTTGACTAGGTGAGATGAAGCTATTGGTAGACACACTTAGATGTTTTTATGGAGAATTAAATTACCATAGTGAGTTATAATAAGTATCTAAATTCTTCCCAAATTTTATTTAATCCATTGAAAGTCCCTATAACCTACACAACACACAAAACTATCAAGAAAACCCTATTTTATACTCCATCCATATAATTATATACAGTCCAAAAAAATGGGGACTATCCATAAATATTCATATATATATATATATATATATATATTCCATATAATTTCATGGTCATCTTGGTCCATTTGGATAGCTCACCATCTTCATTTCCTTCATCAGGTCATTTCTAAGTGTTGTAAGGGTTATAGGTCCTTTAAGCCCTTAAGGATTATTCATGAATATTGGACATTATAACTACCAAAAAATTCTAATAGATCAAATTTAAATACCCCTTTAAACCTCCCCAAACTCATTATATCCCCATGCACAACCTTAGAGAATATGTGAGCACTCAAACTTAGCTTATCGAGCTTTGATCTTCATTCTACATACCCCTAAGTTGTCTCTAAGCCAAAAAATAGATTATTGATGATTTATATGTAATTTTTAACTTTTTAAACATATATCATGACCCTAAAAACATTATAATTATCACCTAAGGTTATAAATGGCATTGACCTCCCATTTGGGTACTAGGCTTAAACCTTGCCTAATAGTCTTGGTTGCAACCTTGAGGGTTTAAAGAACCTTGTTTAGTTTAATACCTTTGTAAAAAGGTATATAATGATTTTTTTATTCTTTTTAAAAATTTAAAAACATATTTTAAAATTCTAAATATCTCCTGGCTCACCTTATCACCTCCCTTCTTCAAAACCTATTAGTTTGTGCATAAAGGAAGTGTCCTCCTTCTGAGACAAAACAAAGGGAAATTAACCTATTTTATAATAAAAGGTGATTATTTTAGGATATTATCCAATTTATTTATATTATATATACAATTTTAAAACCTATTCTAACATCATTTGACCCTTCAAAATCACTAAAACCCAAGACAAACTACTAGGAGAAAGACTTTGTGCAGGATTTTGGAATGTAGACTGTATGTTTCTTGATGTGAGTAAATTATAAGAATTATTTCATATTATAATATCATATTTAACACTATATTATCATTATTTATGTATTTAAAATATATTCATCACTATATACTTTCATCTACCCCTTCATTTGAACTCTCAAGATTGTGTGCATTTTCTAACTATGTTCCTCTTTCTTGTAGGTGATCCCTACACAAATTAGCTTAAATTAAATTTTAATAGGAATAATAATAATATCCTAGGGTATTTATTAATTTTTTATGATACTTATACATCTTTATTATGCACTACCAACACTTACAACTTCAAACTGGCTCACCATTTATCACAGTCAATTATGTTTAGACAAATAGGATCCTTTAGGTGTTAGTTAGCTTTAAAAAATATTTAATATGTATTTGTATAACATTTTTAAACCTTTATTCAACCTTTCATATCAAAAATTTCATGTCTATATGCTTATTATCCCCCAAGTTTATTTTAAGAGCTCTATGAGCACCTATAGGCAAGCTGTAGGTGGCCTTTTATAGGTCACTATACACCTGTAGATGAATATCTTACCATAAAATTACACTATAGGCCTATTAAAAGTAATTAAATTGATTTTTCACACTTATTAATAATATTAAAACATGAAAATATACTTGTCATTTACACCTTGGGAAGTGGAGTCCCTTTGAGGTCAAAACTTGTAGATGATATTCTATGAATTCAATGACCAAAAGGGCAACTTTGAGCCTTCCTAATAAGAAAAACAAAGGAATAATATACCTTATTAATTTTAAATATTTGACTCATATAATATGGATAAAATAATAACACATTATGATGAACCAAATTTTTTGATAACCTGGTCATGAGATCTCTATGAAAAGGCTAAGTGCTCCGTTTTTGCCTTTTAGGAAAAAGGTCCCTGAATCCCATAGTCATCATCTTTGGGAGTGACCTTCCACCTTTAATATAAATATATCATTTAAAACATGTGTGTTATGAAATTCTAAACATTATATTAATTCATGAAGGATTTCAAATTGGTTTAGTGCTTCTATATGACACCCTATCTCTCTATTAACACCACCTATAGGTGGGTATTTACCTGTATACAGGTAGATAGTGAAAGTATATTAACATAGTGCATGGTCCCTAGCCATTTTATCAATCCTAGTCATATTTTAACCTCTTAAAATGTATTATTTAAACCTTTAGGATATAAATACCGTTCAAGTATGTCTTTTCCCATATGTCATCTTGTTATAGGGCACCTATAAGTGCATTTTTAGTTGCATCTAGGTAGTAAGCAAAATTGGGGTAATGTACTTAAGGAATATGGATTAATAACCAATTTATATCCTATAAATTCATTAAATTGAAAAATTAAGATGTTTTAAAGCTTTATATAATCTCTCACACTTCATTTTAATTTTTGAACCTTTTTGTAAGCACTTATAGGTGCATATAAATGGTAGAATAGTGTATATACTGCATATGACCCCACCATAGGACCTTTATGCTATTTTTAAGGCTAAATATGAATATTAATACAAAAATAACATGAAAAACACCTTATATACTCTTCATTTCTCCTCTATAAACATGATCAGAGCTCAAACTTCATGACTGTAACTCAGAACAAGCAAAAAGATGGCTATGAGCTTAGAATGACTTAGTGTTTGATCAAGGTTTGATGTTGCAAGGTCAAAAATGAAATGGAGGTGATAATTATTGAATTTAAAAATGGAAAACATCATATAAAATTCACATTAAATCCCCTATAGAGAATCTAACCTTCTATAAGTGGTGAACTTGATTGCCATTCCACCTAAAACATCAACTTGTAAACTAAAATAATGATCCCATGAGATCTTTTCTAAAATTAAAAATTGTATGTAAGTAATGATATAAGAGAATAAACATAATATATAATCAATCTTAGTAGTTGGATTGTACATACTTCTTCAAACTAAAGCAAAACCTATAGGGTTCATAGATTGACAAGCAAATTAGATAGGTCAACTTCTTAAGAATGGTTAATAAATAAAAAAGCACCATTATTCTATAATAAAACATCAAATCAAAGATAATTGAGTTTATAAGACACCCCTAGGCTAAATTTTCTTGAAACCTTCCCTACTAGTCATACCAAGCATAAACCTATTGACCATTCTTGCTTGCCAAGATTAGTAAAAAAAGAGAGAAGTAGTGTTATTATTTTCTTGGAGGTTCTGATAAAAATGATAATTATAATTTTTTTTTTGAATCTTAAATGACACTCCTAAAGTGTCATCAATTTTAGGAGGTTGTACAAGTCTGTACACAAGAAAACTTCCCTTTTTCTAAGAAAACTACTCTTTCTTTTGAAGAACCTACCACTTTTTAGTTATAAATAGTTAATTAAGACTTATTAGGACACATGGGGGATTAAATAACCTTTTTAAACCTTCAAATTTCCAAAGGATGTTGTAAAACTCTTTTAATGCTCTATATTAACCCCCAAAATGACTCTTAGGATTAAAAAGATATGACCAAGACTAGATACACATAAAATCACACAAAATGAACTATGACATACTTCATGACATTATACTATGCCCTTATAAAGATATAAAGATAAATCTTTTACCTATAAGGGTCCTAATTTGACCTTCAAGGTCAAATCTGGTAAAAAAAATGGTGACTCATAGGGGTAATATGCCTACTATACTAAAGATTAGTAGCCTTATCCTATCCATGGACTTAAGGTGTCATCTAAAGTATAAAAAAAATAATAATACCTGACACTTGACAACAAGTATTTTACCAAGACAAGAAAACTAATTACCTCAACCACACAAAACAAATGACACACACAAATCAAAGAAAACACACTAATAAGACACATGCATGTGCTCAAATCACTTAGGGAAAATAGAAAGAAAACAACTATGAACAACTAGAAATTAATTATAATTCATTTCAAAGATCAAAAGGAAAGTTCCTTGAATCATATTCTTCATGAGATGAAACATAATGCTAAGTATGTTGCTCTTTGGATTGGATGCTTGGTAGATCAGACCTATTTCTTAGTACTTCACTTGATCTACTCTCAAGTATATTATTCTTAAAAAGGTATCCAATGTAAATTTATTCCTCTTGAATTTGTACATGTACCTCATACTAATTCCCACTATTCATCTCATGATCAACTTGTATCTTATTGGTGGCATAGCTTCAAGAGGAGTAGTTTCTTGTTCCTTAGAAGCTTGTTTTATCCTTTAAAATATGATGTGTTTCTCCCAACTAGTTGAGAGGATTATAACCCATTTTTATGATTTCAAACATATCATCATGGGATGCATATACATCTTGAAAGGAAAAATTTGAAAATTTGCTTCTTTTTTGCATACCCATTTGAGTGTCGAGGTTGCCTTCTCTATTTTTGAGTAGATCATAGCCTCCTTGAAGAGGATTATAACCTGATCCAATTATTGTACAAAAGTCATCCCAATTATAATTAGATACTTGTTCTTACACATATATGATATCTTGGATAGTGATGGAAGAGCTAATAATGATTTCCTCTTCTTCGACACAAGAAAGACATTGTTCAATATCAATATAATCAGAAGATTCAACATAAGAAATCACCTCTTCTTCATCATTTAGAACCTCTTGAGGGCTCACAAGTTATATCTAAATTTTTATAACCTAAATTTTATTCTCAAGGACTACAATATCCTCAATTTTTTTCTTCTTCTCAGTGATTCTAATGATAGGAATTTTTTAATCATGTGACCTAGCCCAATGAGGCTGCCAAGGAGATATGTTTTGTTCAAGCAAGAGTTATAAATTATTATCAACCAAATTTTCCTCTTTATTTTCCCACACCATAGGTCCATAAATTCAAAGGGTGATAGGGTGAGTACAAGATGAACTATCTGGTTTAGGTGGAACATAGAACTCAACATCAGATTGAGAATGAATTATAGGGAATCCTTTTAGGAGTTCTTGAGGAAGGGGAGGCAAACCTTAGACTAAAATAGTTTGGTTTTCTTCTTTCCATTTTACAACCACTTCATTTAAATTTTATTAATCTTGAGCACTCTCTTGAGTAAGGCTATATGGGGTGTGTTTAGGCATAGGATCTTCTTTTGGCTCTAAACCTTCCATCACACCTTGACTCAACAATTTCATTCTTGATTATATCTCTTTAATTTTCTTAGCTAGGTTCTTTTGGAAACATCTCTCTAGAATTTTATAGGAATTATCATGAGGATAAGGAGTAAAATATAGCTGATATAGAAAATAAGAGGTCTTTTGAGGAAGGGTGGAAGGGGCTTGCATAGGATAAAGTTCTTTCTCAACTTCACACTCTTTATTTAGGATTTTCCCCCTTTATTTTCCCATGATTCCACTACCTTATTCCAAATTAGGATGTTAATATTAGGATTCTCTTCTTGAGGTAGTGATACAATTTGAGGAGTGGATAAGTGTTCAATAAAGATGGGATCACTTCAGGCTTGGATTCTCCACCTTGTCTCCAACTTGGGATTTCATATCTAGAAGTCTTTTCTTGAGGTGGGAATGTAATGGGAGAGGTAAATGAGGGATAAAATTTTAATTCCTTTGATGATAAGATGGAATAATTCATTTTATTATTGTCTAAATCAATCTTCCTATCAGGGTTTGCTTCAAAAATAAAGTTTGTCTTTCCAACTATCTCTGTTAGCTGATTGGGAAAAATATGAATTTGATAAGCTTGATTGGGTTCATGAGTAAGGGTCAAGTAGAATTGATATCAATATTGGGGAGGTGGATATGAGGGCTAATATATTTTTTGAGGTTTCCCATTATGAATTATTAGCTTAACTTCTAAGTATGAAACTAGGCCACTCACATCTAGCATCTCACTTGTGAGCCTTTGCCAATTCACTCTATCAATAAGTTCCCACTCTCTTTTAACTAAATCTAATGAATCTCTCACATTATAAATTATATTAATAGGAACCTCTTAACCATGTCTATTTTATGCGTTAATATCTATCATGTACCTCTCATATCTCAAGAGATTTTGCTTGAAAGTTGAAATGGACTAGTTTGAGAAGTGACTAGGTTGACTAGGAGGAGAAAGATATTGAGAAGTCTGGTTATAATACTGATACAACTCATGAAAATGTTTATAAGGGTCATATTAGAGATGGTAATGATCATGAAAAGGATGATAATAATCATATAAAGGTTGATAGGGAATTCCATAAGCTTGAGATATCTCATCAACTTGTGCAAAATAATACTCAATTCCAAAACTAGCCATGAAACTTCATTGGAAAGAAAGAACACAAAGAAAACTCACCAAAAATATTTAAAAGAAAAACTTGGGTTACTTGACTAGCTAATGTAATTTTAGAGTTTCCATTAATGCTTGGATAGATGACTCTAAAGACTGATGTGTGGAAATACAACACCAAAAATCTTTCAACTTCTTAGATAATGAGTCTCAGCGGGTGTGCCAAAAATTGTTTTCACTTAGAATTTCACCCCTTTATGAGATGTCTCATCTCTCCTCATCCAATTTTCACAATTGAAACACCTCTATGCTATGAGTAGCTTAAGAATGAGGTAAATCTATAGATAGGGTTAGCTCCCTTGATGTACCACTTTTATATCATTACTACACCTATGCTTACAAATAAAAGGGATATAAAACTTAAATTAAACTATCCTAAAGTTGGTGATACACCAAGTTAATTGATAACTACCAACTAGATGCATGTCACACATGAGACCAAGAGACTAACTAGGTATACACTTCTCTAATCTGAATCTTCTCACATTAGTATTTTATCATAAAGTTGTGATGAATGTTTAGGCTAGGAGGACTATACAAGAGGACTATAATGTCACTATTTAATATAATAACTCACTCAACCTTGACACTTTATATAACACTTCACATGACCTAAAAGAAGAAGCTTCTAAGCTTCAAATAGGTGAGAGAATGAGATAACAATGATAAGGAAATAATAGTCATCACTGAGTAAGATAAATCATTTAAGTGAACACACTATGAAAATTCATAAAAAATGTAAAAATTAGTAGCATTTATTGATCCATGGTATGAAAATGAGTAGGGCTTCACCATACTTAGGTGGAGCATCCTCACAATAGACAAAATGGCTAGTTCTTATAGAACTTGAGAGAGAGAAGAGAAGAAAGAAGTTGAAAGGTCACAAGTATAAGTGTTAAGATAATAAAAGGAGTTGAATGTGGATGAGAATATAATTTGAAACTGATCATGCAAGGTTAGAGATTACAAGTGTTAATCCAAGGCATGAAACTCTTGAAATATGGCATGAAATTCTTTTTACTGGCTCAAAAGATTGTCTTCTTCATTCACCCCTTTTTCAACATCCCAAAACTAACTAGGATAGGTATAATGATTTAAATTATATGGATGGGTTATATACATTCTTGTCCATGCATTGGATACATTCCTAATCACCTATATTCCTTTGAAAAGGATCCATCACTACTTATAGTCAAAGAAACTCCCTTTTTAGACACCTTGCACACTTGGATTCCAGAATGGATTTATTTTCTCATTAAAATCCATAAAATTTATTGGATGAAACTTTTAAATACCTTTCATGTCCTTAGATTACTCAGGTTTACCTTAAATAGACTCCCACTTGAAGTTTTCACACTTCTCACCATCTTGCTCACTTTTCTAGCTTTGATTGGCTAAGATGAAGCTATTGGTAGACACACTTATGAGTTTTTATGAATCATTAAATTACCATATTGAGTTATAATAAGTCTTTATATTCTTCCCAATGTTGATTTCATCCCTTGAAAGTCCCTAGAACCTATACAACACATAAAAATATCAAGAAAACCCTATTTTATACTCCATCCATACAATTATGTATAGTTAAAAAGGATGGGGAGTATCCTTGAAGAGTCATATTTATCTTCCATCTACTTTTATATTCATTTTTTTCTATTTTGATAGCTCACCATCTTCATTTCCTTCATTGGGTCATTTTCAAGGGTTTGCAAGGGTTTTAGGTCCTTTAAGCCCTTAAGGATTGTTCATGAAGATTGGACATTGGAAATACAAAAAAATTATACTATATAAAATTTAAATACCCTTATAAACCTCCCAAAACTCCTTATATCCCCATGCATAATATTAGAGAAGATGTGAGCACTCAAATTTAGCCTATCAAGCTTTGATCTTCATTATACATACCCCTAAGTTGTCTCTGATCCCAAAAATGGATTCCTAATGTTTTATCTACAAGTTGGAATTTTTTAAAATCTTTCATGACCCTTAAAACATGGTAAAATACATTATAATTATCACCTAAGGTTAGAAATTACATTAACCTCCCATTTGGGTACTAGGCTTAAACCCTGCCTAACAGTCTTAACAGTAACCTTGAGGGTTTAAAACACCCTATTTATTTTCATCCTTTTTTATAATGTATATAATGTTTTTTTATGTTTTTTACAACTTTAAAAACCTATTTTAAAAATATAAATATATCCTATATCACCTTATCACCTTCTTTCTTCAAAACTTGTCAGTTTGTGCATAAAGGAAGTACCCTCTATCTGAGACAAAACAAATGGAACTCACCCTATTTTATTATACAAGTTGATTATTTTATGATATTATAAAATTTATTTATATACTATATTAAATTTTACAATCTTTGGTAACATCATTTGGCCCTTTAAAATCACTAGAACCCAAGACATACTGCTAGGAGAAAGACTAGGTGCAAGATTTTGTAATGTAAATTGTATATTTCTTGATGTGAGTCCATTATATTCATGATTTAATATTATAAGAGACTATTTAACCTTATTTTATAACTATTTATGTATTTAAAATACATTCATCATTATTTACTTTCATGTAACCCTTTATATACCTTGAACTCTCAAGACCATGTGCATTTTTTGACTATGTTCCTCTTTCCTATAGGTGATTCCTGAATAACTTAGCTTAAATTAAATGTTAATAAGATTAATAATAATATCATATTTTCATTACACTTTTTTTTATCCCTCTACATCATTATTATGCACTATCAACACTTACAACTTCAAACCTGCTCACTGTCTATCATAGTCAAACACAATCAACTATGTTTAGACAAATAGGATCTTGTAGGTGTTAGTTGGATTTATAAAATATTTAATGTCTTTGGATAAATTTTGGAAACATTTACTCAAATTTTCACAAAAAAAATTTCATTTATATATTTTTATTATCCACCAAGTTCATTTTAAGAGTTCTATGAGCACCTACAAGTAGGCTATATGTGGCCTTTTCTAGGTCAACATACACCTATAAATGAATATCTGACCATAACATTGCACTCTATGACTATTCCAAGTCATTAACATGATTTTTAAAACTTTATAAGACTATTTAAACATGAAAATATACTTGGCATTTCCACCTTGGGAAGTGGAGTCCCTTTGAGGTCAAAACCTATAGATGATATTGTCTAAATTCAATGGCTAAATGGTCAACTTTGAGCC
Organism: Torreya grandis; assembly: GCA_037957365.1. Taxonomy (NCBI): domain Eukaryota; kingdom Viridiplantae; phylum Streptophyta; class Pinopsida; order Cupressales; family Taxaceae; genus Torreya; species Torreya grandis. Next base: position 380,363 of record JARHVA010003459.1, on the reverse strand, counting down.
TTCCTAACAATATAACCAAAGTAATAAGCTACCTTCTTATTTTTTCAATTTTGACTCTTATGATATGGATACAATAAAAACAAATTATAATTCACCAATTTTTTTGATAACTTGGTCATAAGATCTCTATGAAAAGTCTAGGTGCTATGTTTTTGCCTTTTAGGGAAAAGGTCCCTGAATCCCATAGTCATCATCTTTGGGAGTGACCTTCCACCTTTCTTAGAAATATAGCATTTAAAACATTTTTTTTATTTAATTTTCAAAATTATAATACTTTATTAAGGATTTAAACTTGTTTCAATGCTTCCATATGACACCCTAACTCTCTATTAACACCACTTGTAAGTGGGAATTTGCATGTATATAGGTAGACAATGAAAGTGTATTGAAACAGTACATGGTGCCTAGTTATTTGATCACTCCTAGTCCCATAATAACATCTTAAAACATATTATTACAACCTTGATGAGATAAATACCATTCAATTATGTCTTTTCCCATATGTCATCTTCTTATAGGGCACTTATATGTGCATTTTGAGTTGCATCTAAGTAGTAAGCAAAATTGGGGTAATGTACTTAAGTAATATGACTTGATAACCAATTTATCTCATATAAATTCATTAAAATAAAACATTAAGATGTTTTAAATCTTGAGATAATCTCTCACACTTCATTTTAATGTTAGAACCTTTATCTAAGCATCTATAGGTGCATATCAATGGTAGAATATTATATATGCTACATATGACTACCACCACAGGGCCTTTGTGATATTTGGAAGGTTCCATCTGACAATTAATACAAAAATAACATGAAAAACACCTTCTATACTCTACATTTATCCTCTATAAATGTGATAAGAGCTCAAACATCATGAATATAATTGAGAGCAAGTAAAAAGTTGGTTGTGAGCTTAGAATGACTGAGTGTTTGATCAAAGTATGATGTTGTAAGGTATCAAATGGAAGGGAGGTGATCCTTATGGAGTTAAAATATGTAAAACATCATATCCAATTCACATGAAATCCCTTGTATAGAATCTAACCTTCTGCAAGCGGTGAACTTGATTTCCATTCCACTTGAAACATCAACTTGCAAACTAAACTAATTTTCCAAAATGAAACTAAGCATGGAAAGCATAAAATGAGAGAGTCAAAATCATTTTGAATCAATATTATCATTTTTATTTTACATACTTATCCAAACCAAAGCAAAACCTATAGGGTTTACAAACTAGCAAGAAAATTAGATAGGTCAACTTCTCAAGAATGGTTCATAAAGAATGGGCCACCATTCTTCTACAACCAAACATGAAATGGAAGCTAACTGATTGTAGAAGATACCTCTAAGATAAATTTATCTAAAACCTCCCTACTAGTTTTACCAAGCACAAACCCATTGACCATTCTTAGAAGTGATTTTCTTGGTTTCTTAGAGCTTTTGATCAAACTGATCACTATAACAATTGTGTGAAAACTCAAAGGACACTCCTAAAGTGTCATCAACTATAGGATGTTTTACAAGTCCATACACCTTAAGAAAACTCCCCTTTTTCTAAGAAAACTTATCTTTCATCTAAGTAACCTACCACTTTTTAGTTATAAAAAGTTACTTAAGACTTCTTAGGATAAATTTAGTGTGACATCATCTTTTAAAACCTTCATATTTCCCAAGGATGTTTACAACTAATGTAATGCTCTATATTGACCCCCAAAATGACTCTTAGGACTAAAAAGATATGACCAAGGATAGATACACATGAAATCACACCAAATGAGAAATGACATACTTCATGACATTATATTAGGCCCCTAAAAATATGTAAAGACCATTTTTTTACCTATATGGGTCCCAATTTGCCCTGTAGGGTCAAATTTGGTCAACAAAGACTTCAAGGACATTAAATAAGTAATAGCATAAGAACTAATGTTGATAAGTCTTGATTTCAAAAAATATTAATATCTCTATTCTTTTGTTTCTGATCATATAATAGCTATTGTTTTAACTTAGAAAATAGATAAGTGTGATCACCTTATTACATTTATGAGCACCAATTTTAAGAATGTCAAGTTAAACTATTATATTATTGACAAATAAACATTTTCTTTAGTTAAGGTAGTTAAGAAATTTAGACACTTTATTATTAGGAATAAAGTGCATTAATGTTTCTAGACCCTACCACTAAACTTATGCTTAATCAATGTGAATTAGGAGAGAGAAGAGGTAAGTGGATGTCTATTCTCTAAGAGTATGATCTTGAGATAAAAACTACCAAGTTGGTAAGGTGTTAAGGAGTGATTCAAATGATTGACAATACTAATCCTAAAGTGAATGCCATGTAGGTGGACCAACACTTTTTTTAACCAAATGATTGGTATGATGCAATTATCTATCTTCTAATCAATGGTTCTCGTGTCGTAGGATTGAGTAGAGAGAAAAGAAGAGCTTTAAAGCTCAAGGCAACACATTTCTTGATAAAAGATGGAGTACTCTTAAGGAAGAATTATGAAGGCATGTACTTAAGATGTGTTTCCAAGGAAGAAGCAATTGAGATCTTGAGTACTTTTTATAAAAAGCTTAAAAGTGGACACCACTATGGAAAGATAATAAATCATAAGATCTTGAGGGTAGGGTAATTTATCCTGCAATATTCAAGGATGATCACAAACATGTTAGATAGTGTCAGGTCTTTAACCCAAGGAACCAAAAGTATCCATGCCATTGTTGACCAAATTTGACTTTTAGGTCAAATTAGGATACCCCTAGTAAAAAATTTGACTTTTTAGGTCTATAAGGGGGCCTAATGTATTTTCATAAGGTGAATTATAGGTTATTTTATGTCAATTAATGTTGTATTAGCTTTGATCATTTGTTTTCTATGTCCCTTTATCATTTTAAGTCATTTAAGGGTCAAAAATAGTGCATTTAATGCTTTGTATAGGTTTATCAGGAAACATGTAAGTTTCAAATATTTTTTTCATGTGCCATGTGTCCTAAGAGGTCTATAGTAACTATCACTAATTGAAAATTTTTAAGTTACTCAAAAAAGGGTAGTTTTCTTGAAGAAAAGAGTGAGTTTGGCACTTATATGACCTCCTTAGGAAGTGTTCCACATGTTAAATGATCAAGAAGTGTCTCTTCATCTCCCTAACACTAATTTATACATTTTTTTATATAAATGTCATTTAGATGAAAAAACAATTCAAATCCCTTCTTGCTTTTCTTAGTATACTAAAGTGACTTGTAGGTTTTTTATCATTACAATCAACATAGGGGGTTTCAGGAAAAATTATCTTATGGGAACATTACAAACTTTGATACCTTAAAATACATATAATAATTTTGAGAAATTTTCAACTTTTCTTCATGAACCATGTATTTTAAGTGGACTATAAAAATTTGCTTGTCATTCTATGCACCCTTTAGGTTTTGCTTTGGTTTGAGTCATTTCATACAAACCAATTAGTAATATTTTCTATAGAGGATGTTAGATATGTCTCCTTACATATCCCATGATTTTTTTCATGTTTTGAGGTGTTTTGATGAGCTAATAACCTCAAATTTATAGCTTGGTCTCTTCTAGATGCAATGGGTAGTTTTTGCCATTTTTAGGAACTTTGAGCTTCTCCATGGCTTTATAAGGTCATGTTAAGTTCATTAAAATGTTTGAAAAGTGTTTAAAAAAGCCTCTTCTATTCCATGATATCCTTCAATCAATCATTATCCCCATGATTATTCCTATCAACTTCAAGAGGAGATTTTCCAAGAGAACCTATCCAAGAAAATAGAGGAATTAGAAGAAAAATTGAGATTGATAAGTCAAGGTGAGATGGAATTTTTAAAACAAAAATAATATCCATGCCTAAACACACCCCATCTCCCCTTCCTCAAGAGCTTCCTAAAGAGTCCCTTACTATACATTCTCAATCTGAATTTGAACTCTATATTCCACCTCCACCAGCTAGTTAATCTTGTCTTTATCCCATCATCATTTGCCTTGATGTACATGTGGTGTGGGAACCCAAGGAGGATTATATATTTTATAAATAAATAAAACTCTTTCTTGAAGAAAACCTACCTCCTTGGTAGCCTCATTAGGATAGATCACATGATTTCAAGATGCTTTGTCTTGACATCCCCATGAAGGAAGTTGAAGATTTTGTAACCCTTGACTAAGGAGATTAGATTATGATAGTTAAAGTTAATTTTGAAATCCCTCAAGAGGTATTAAGTGATGAAGACAAGGTAAGTCCTTGTGTTTAATCTATTTGCTTTGTTGATGATGAAGAATGTTTTCTTTGTGTTAAAGAACCTATCTTGAGAGAGGTGAATGAAGAGGAATATGCTCGATTCATGGTCAATAAAGAAGACCTCATGAGTATTTATAGGAATAAATAACCATAGGGACTACCTTTAGTGAAAAAAATGACCATTCAAAAGCTTTTACCTCCATATTTGATGAGGAAGGATGTCTTCCTTTTTCTAATGAGGAAGAAATGATCATTGATTCCTTTCTCACTTTGAAAGATACCATGAAGAAACATGGAAAAGTTATTAATCAATATTTATATGACTTATTTGAATTCATTGTGGTAGGTTATACTCCTCTTAAAGGAGGCTACAAGCTGGTTAAATATGGAGAAGGTAACATTGGTACATAAGTAAGTATGCAAAAGAAAAGCATTCTTTCAAATCTATCCTTACAAGAAGAATATGCATTTGATGATGACATGTTTGAAGTCATCAAGATGGGATATCATCCTCTCAACAATTTTGGAGAAACATATCAGCTCTTTAAGGATGGAATAAGATCTTATTGGCCTCAATATTATAAGGAACATGAAACTACTCTTATTAAAGCCATGCCTACTAAAGAGATACAAGTTGACCATGAGATGAATAGTGGGAAAAAGTATGAAGTGTATGAACATGTTCAAGATGAATATATCTACATTGAATAACTATTTAAGGATGAACTACTTGAGATCAGATCAAATGAAGTGCCAAGGAAGAGGTTTGGTCCACAAAGTACTCAATCTAAAGAGAAGCATGCTTGGCACTATGTTTCATCTCACCATGAATATGAGTCAAGAAGTTTTCCTTTTGATCATATAAAGGAGGTATGTTTATTTTCTAGTTGTGCATAATAGTTTATTTCCTAATTCCCCTAAGTGCTTATGAACATGTGTGTCTTGTGTGTCTACTTTCTTTGTTGTGAGTGTCCCTTTCTTTTGTGGGTTGAGGTAGTCATAACATCTTGAATTGATCAAAGGTTTATGGTAAATAGTCAAAGCTTTCCTTATTTTTCTCAATCCTTAAATGACTCATAATCCCAATGGACTAATAATTCTAGTAGTCTAGTTAGTATAGCAAGCATACTACCCCTATGAGTCACTAATTTGTTGACCAAATTTGAATTTTAAGTCAAATTAGGACACCCCTATTAAAAAAATTAACCTTTTAGGTCTATAATGGGTTATAATATCTTTTCATAAGGTTACTTATAGGTTATATGATGTCAATTAATGTTGTACTAGCTTTGATCATTTATTTTCTAGGTCTATTTATCATTTTAAGTCATTTTAAGGGTCAAAAATAGTGCATTTAATGATTTGTACATATTTATTTGGAAATATGAAAGTGTCAAAGATTTTTTTAATGTTCCATGTGTCCTAAGATGTCTTTAGTAATTTTCACTAACTTAAAATTTTTAGGTTACTCAAAAAAAGGTAGTTTTCTTGAAGGAGAGAGTGAGTTTGGTACTTGTATGACCTCCTTGGGAAGTGTACCACATGGTAAATGATAATAAAGTGTATATTAATATATTTAAAACTCACTTATACATTTTTTATCTATAAATTTAATTTGGATGCCAAAACGCTTTATCTCCCTTCTTGCTCTTCTTGGTAGACTTAAGTGACTTGTAGGTTTTTGATCGGTACAGTCAACACAAGGGGTTTCAAGTAAAGTGCTCATAGGGGAATATTATAAACTATTATACCTTAAAATACATATAATAATTTTGATAAATGGTCAAATATGATTCATGAACCATCCATTTGAAGTGGATTATGAAAATCTACTTGTCATTCTATAAACCCTTTAGGTTTTACTTTGGTTTGAGTGATTCCATACAAACCAATTAATTATATTTGATTCAAAGGATCTTGGATATGTATAATTACAAATACCATGATTTTTTCATGTTTTTTAGGTGTTTTTATGAGCTAATAACCTCAAATTTATACACTAGTCTCTTTTAGGTGCAATGGGCAGTTTTCACCATTTTCAGGAACTATGTGCTTCTCCATGGCTTTAGAATGTTATGTTAAGTTCATTTATATGTTTTAATAGTGTTTTTGATTCCCCATTAACTTTTAATCTTTAGTATATAGCTAAATTCTCATGGTTTTCAAACTCATATGCCCTATCAAACTGCCATCAAACACCCTGCCTGCTCCATTCTAGATGTTATCAAGAGGTTTTCACATTGACAAGGATGTTTTTTATCTTGTTTAAATGTATTATTAATAAATTTAATGCACTTACATAAGTTCACAATAAGTTTTAATATACATATATCCTTTCATCCATCTTTTTTGTTTTATTTCACACCCATTGTCCTGACACAACCAATAGCCACCTATATGGGCTATTGCTAACACTATAATGAGTATGAGGATCTTGGTGAAGAGGTTTCAAGTTTTGAAAATATGAAGAATAAATTTAGAGTGTTGAAGTGGTTAATAATTCATGAGAGGATAGAATTATTGTGCATATTTCACACTTGTATTTATTATTTGTAGACTTGATAATATTTACCTTTATTATTTGTAGACTTGATAATATTTACCTACATGGTTCATTGACAAAGAGTAGGGGTATTTATGTATGGATATCAAAGACAACAATGAAATCCTTATAGAGGTAATAAAATTCTAAAAGAGTCATAACATCCATGATAATGAGGATAAATTTCTAAAAAATCTGTAGACCATGATCAAAGATTCTATGATCGAGTTTTGGGGATCAAATCCCTAAAAGAGCAAAATAGAGGTCTCATAGGTTTTTAGATGCCTTTTAACATGCATATCATGGAAAATTAGAACACATAGCTAAGTAGATTTTGAAACCTATAGAATGAACAAGAGTTAGGCCAGGTTTGAATAAAATATGATCAATAGAGATTGATGTTTTGATGGCCTAAACTTACCAATGGAGATACTAAAAACAACTAGTATTCTCTACACGCTTGAGTCAAAAGAGCCCTCTAATAACCTCAAGTTGAAAACTAGGAAAATTTTCATGCTTAGATTATTTTGATGATGTATATGGAATTAATGATCACAATGACCATCTAGAGAGGTTAAGAGGTGCTTTCATGTTCCCATATGACCACTTTTAGTCTATACAGGTTTCTAAAAGTTGACCTACAGACAGACAATGAGCCATTTTAATGTTTTAGTGATGTTATAAAGGAATTTAATGTGAGTGAAATAATAAGAGTAATTATGTGATAAAAATTATTTAAGGTAATATTTTATCATTATGAATAATATCATTTGAATCATAGTGAGATATAATAGGGTTCGAAGTAGGGGCAAGTTGACGATCTCAGTCAAGGAGGTAGAACATAATTTATGCACTAGAAGTGGCTCAAATGACATAAATCATGCCTTAAGTGACCATAAAGATTTTTTAAGGTATATTTGAACATTTTTTAAAGTTTTAAGGAGTGAAAATAAGCTACAGAAGTGAAAATAAGCTAGAGGTAGGGGCCAAAGGATGAGTGTCTCAGTATGGACTAGACAGTGAGATATGAAGGTTATTAAAGCATGTACATAACCCTAGTTGTTTAAATAAAGTATGAAATGGATAAAATAACATCAATTTTTTTTAAAATACCATATATATACATCCCTTAATTTTAAAACATGTACCTACAGTCACTTTAGATGACTATGACAAATAGTGAACAAAAAATGGCAGTAAGCTAGTGATTATGACTCATTAAAAGGGGTTATGGATCAAAAAATGAATAAAATAGGTATAAATATTTAATAAATTATATTATAAAGTAATAATAAATTATAAACACTATATTTAAGGCCTAAATATTGTAAAACAACCCATAGGCCCAGTCTAGTAGTTAATGACTTAGTCAAAAGAACAAGCAAGTCAAGGAAACATGTGAAGATTTGAGAAGGTGAAAGGATGAGTGAAGCTTGGGACACATTAATAATATTTTAAAAAAATATAATTATATCCTCATTTTAATGAAATAAATATAAAATTTATCCTTTTCAAATGCTAATGCACGTCCACTTTGGGAATCTTGCATAGTATACCATCAGGAAGTCTGCATGGGAACATGAGGCCTTTTGAGGGTATAATATTGGGATAAAGAGATAAAATTTTGTCAAGGGAATAAAAAAACTTAAGGAATCCCCTCAAATTTTCAATTTTTTTGGGTAAATTGGGGAGTTCCCTCTATTTTTTCTTAGATAGAGGGCACTCCCCTCATGCTTAGAAATGGTAGTTTTAGGAAATGGAGATAAAAAGGTGAACCAAAAGTTAGAGGATTTGGAAATAAGGTCTATATAGTTGAGGCAAGAATAAAAAATCATAATTAACAAATCAAATAATGATGAAACCAAGTGAAGAGGTCTAAACACCAAGGTTTGCATGTAGCCCTAGTAAGCAAGGAATAAGCATAAGGGCCAAGTGAAGGGAAACTATCACTTCTCACATGAATGAAGATTTATAGTGAATGTAAACATGTGTGAGGTAACATAGTATAGGTGTTTTAGCTATTTATATGTATGGGAACCTATAAAAACTCACGGTTATCTTCAAAATCAAAACATGCCTATTAGACATAGTGAAGCCTAATACCCAAATGAAGAGTTAGTTACAATATGGAATGAGGTGAGAATTATAACTTGTTGTAACATGTGTATGAGATGGATACAGGTGTGTTCATGTTATAAAAGTGAAATTAAATCCAAATAAGATCATTTTCTATCTCAAAACCCATTTAGACTTCAAGGAAGAAGGAAAACTAGCTCAATAGGATAACATAGAATGCTCATACCTTTCATGAGGAATTTCATGGATGCCAAAGAAGTTTAGGGATGTTATCAGGGCCCTTTAAGGCCAAATTTGTCTAATTAGTTTTTATATTGGATTTTGTATCTTTATGAACCAACCTTAAGACCAAAAATAATCCTAAAACCTACTAAACCCTTACTAAGGACCAATCTTGGAGAATGGAGTTGGATAGCTACCAAAATGAAATAGTTTGTATATAATTATGATTGGAGGTTGTATAGGAATCCCATAGGATACTTCACACCATGATGAGTTATAAAAAATTTTATGGATGGGTGAAAAAATAGGATTTTTTTCACTATTTTATTTTTTATACAAGATACAGGAGGATTTAGGAGATGAAACAAAATTTGGGATAAATATTAATGATTAATATAACTAAAAATATTAATTTCATGTTTTAAAACAACTTATAAGTGCTCTAACCATGTCCTTTAACTCAGCTAGTCAAAATTGGCCTAATGCATAAGCTAGTGAGAGGGGTGAAAAGTTTCACTTTAACTGATTTTGCTTCCAAATCCATGGAGGGAATTAAAACTTGTAATTAAATCCCTCACATGTATTTTCATATAAAATTGAATTAATTTTGGAGGCCAAGTGTGTAGGATGCATAGAAGGGTAGTTTTCTAGATAACAGATGATGATGTCTCACTTTCAAAGGTTTGTAGAGGACTAGACATGAAAAAAATGAATGGAGAAGCATGTATGAGATCCTCCCCTTCCATTAAAATTATTTTGTATTATCTTAATTAGTTATATGATGTTCAAACAACTCTAATCATGAATGTAGTTTTTCTATGCAAAAAGGAGTTTTGTGCTACTTTACATAACTCTGATGAATTATATGGACACTTGGACTTCTAGACCTTAAATTTTTCATACCATATCATTCATACCATATCCTCTTCACATGCACAATTAAGTCCTTTCATCATCTTGAAAAGTGTCCTTGTGACCCTTGGACTTCTCTTTTTCTCTCTTTCTCTCTCAAGCTCTATAAGAGTTAGCCATTTTGGCATTGTATTCGATGCTCCACCTGAGTATTGAAAATCCTTACTCATTTATATACCTTTTGATCAATAAAATAAATAATGTTTACCTCTTAATGACTATTCATAAGTGTTTTCCACTTGAATTATGAATATTTTTTAGTGAAGACTATGGATTCTTAGCATGTGGTCTCATTCTTTCACCTTGTTTGTAGTTGGAAAAATTCTTCTTTTAAGGTATTCAAAGTGTTCTAGGGGATGTGAAATATTGAGTGAGTTAGTATTTTCATTCATGAAATTTAATTTTTCTTATATAGTCTTCCTAGCTTTGCACATTCATCCATGACCTCATAATGTAGCATTGATGTGAGACTATAAAGATTAAAGGAGTGTATTTTTATTTTGTTTCTTGGTCTCAAGTGTAATATGTAATTGGTTTAAGGTCATAAAATTGATTTTTTGTATCACCCCCTTAGTTTATATTTGATTTCAAATATCTCTCTCTCTTTTCACCCCCAAAGTAAGTGGTACATCAAGGGAGATAACCTTATCTAGAGACTCACCGCATTCCTTAGGTTATCCATAAGCCTAGAGGTGATTTCATTGTGCCACTTGGATGATGAGAGATTTTTATCTCCTAAAAGGGTGAAAATATAAGTGATAATAGTTTTTGGCATGCCTGATGGGACTCTTGTTCCAAAAGTAGGAGTATTTGTGGTGTTATCTTTCAACACATTAGCCTTTGGAGGCATCTTTTCAGGCATCAATGGCGACTCTAAAGACATATCAGCTAGTCAAGTATCCCAAGTTGTCCTTTGAATATTGATGGTAAAATATTTATTTGTGTCCTTGATTTCAATTAAGATTCATGGCTGACCTTGAATTTGAGTTTTGTTCTTTAAAAGTTGTTGAGACATCCATCTTGTCCCATTCCTTATCAATATGAACAAGTTCTTGGTTAATATTTTTATGATCATTATCAATCCCAATATGACCATATTTAGCCCTATCATGAGTTGTGTCAGTCTTATAACCAGCCTTCTCAAGGTTTTACCCCTCCTAGTCAATCTAGTCCTTTCTTTAATTAGCCCATTTCCGTCTTCAAGTAAACACTTTTAGGATATGAGAGGTACATGTTGGATCTTGACACATAAGAAGATGTGGTATAAAAGTTCATAATCATGTCATTTAAAGTGTAAGAGATTCATTGGATTTGGTCAAGAGAGAATGGGTACCTATTGAGAGAGTAAATTGGTAAAGGATCACAAGAGAAATGCTTGATATGAGTGGTTTAGTCTATTTATTAGAGGATAGGCTAGAAGTTCATGAAAGGCAACCTCACCATACCTATCAATATTCATATCCATTTGCCCAAGTTTCATACTAGCCATACATGACCCATACTCATGAGCCAAATCAAGCCCATCAAAGTCATCTTTTTTCAAATATCTTGGAGGAGAGAGTTGAAATAAGAAACCTTGTGTTTGAAGATAATCTTGATAGGGAGTTTAAAAATATGCATATGAAATAGTCCATGTTGGTAGAAAAAGAAGTGGAGTTCAAGCCTACTTTTCCCTCTCACATACCATCCCTACCACCTCAAAAAGAGACTCATAATCCCAATGTCTTAAGCTAGAACAAAATAGTGGAATCATGGGGAAAGAAGGAAGAGAAAATTCTTGACCAAGAGTTTAAAATTGAGAAGACATCTAATCCTAACATCCTAAGTTGGAGCAAGAAAGTAGATTCATGGGGAAAGAAAGAAGATAGAATAATTGTTCAAAAGTGTGAAGTGGATAATGGAATTGATCCTTTGCAAGTCCCTCTCACTCTTCCTAAAAAATCCTCTTCTATTCTATGGTAGCCTTCATGCAATCCTTATCCCATTGATGATTCCTATAAACTTCAAGAGAAGCTTTCCTAAGAGAACCTAGCCAAGAAAATAGAGGAATTAGAAGCAAAGATGAGATTGATAAGTCAAGTTGAGATGTAAGGTTTAGACCCAAAAGAAGATCCTATGCCTAAACACACTCCATCTCCCCTTCCTCAAGAGCTTCCTAAAGAGTCTCTTACCATGCATTATCAATCTGAATTTGAGTTCTATATTCCAATTCCACCAACTATTTAATCTTTTCCTTACCCCATCACTCTTTGCCTTGTGTACCTATGGTGTGGGAACCAAATGAGGATCAAATGGTTGATAATGAAAGAGAAATCTTGCTTGAAGAAAACCTACCTCCTTGGCTGCCTCATTGGGCTAGATCACATGATTTCAAGATGCATAGTTGATGGGTGTCATCATTCCCTTCATTTAATAAACTTCCTATTGATGCCATATTTAACCAGGGTTGTGTCTAAAGCTATATGCAATAAGAATAATTGTAGCGATTTAGTAATTGATTGTAGGTATCTATATTTTTTCTTTTTGTTTTGGGGGTTTTTTAATGTCTTGAGGACTTCTTGGTTAAAACCTTATTGGAATCAATATATGTGAATTTGCCAAAAGTATACACACGTTACAGAAATGAAATAGATAACTGGAAATAAACACACTTTTGCAGAATAAAATAGATTGCTGGAAATAAACACACTTTTGTAGAATAAAATAGATTGCTAGAAAATGATTACAAAGAAATGAGAATTTAATCTAAAATACCTGTAGGAACAAATTTACAACAAATTTTAAGTTTAAGGAGTTGGAAGCATTTATAAATTTAATAGAGTTACCTATTTTCTTTTGCCAATAAAATATAAATATTGACCAAAAATGAAAATCTTGGTTCTTTGGAGGAGTGGGCCCTTGCTCCACCTAGAAACAAGATTGAACAATTTAATTTGCTTTCAAAATAGAAATTTCTTATTTCATTGATAAAATGTTTTGTATTACAAAAATGTACTAGTCTATCCTTTTCTCTCTATTCTTCAATGATCTTCTATCTCTTCCTAAATTCCTAGGTCTGTATATATAGATGCTTTGATGGCTGTAACTATTTCATAGATATGATGGAACTGAATCATACCTAGAATAGATGCTAAATCAAGATGTGGCTAGATGTTCAACTATGTGATAAATGTCTTAGATCTATAAATATAGAAATTGGGAATATGCTCTTGATTTAATGGGATCATTGACCTGATAGATCACCGGTCATTTTGGAATAAATCCTTATCAATTCCATATTTATTCGTGAAAGTTTCAAAGCTTATCTATAGGAGCACTGAAGCTAATTCAGATAATTCTAGAGTTTAAATATAGAGTTCCAAAGCTAAGTCCAAAAATGTGACAACTTGAAATAGTATGGTGGAGTTTCCAAACTAAGCTAAATTGATTCCAATGCTTCCAAAAACATGCAATCCACTTCATATTTATTCTTTAGCCTGATGGTGACCTATTTTATTTCAAAACTTAAATATTCCAACACACTTGTTAGGAATTATAGGTTTTTAAATGTTAGAATCACAATAAACAAAAGATGGATAATTACATCTTAACTCATCTCAGATTGAAATAAATGTTACAAATGCAATCAAACTTAAACGAAATAAAGAGTAAGATGAGGTCATTTATTATACATTTATTGGGAATATCCTAGCCTCATCATTCCTCCCATACTTACCCCTTTACAAACTTCACTCTTCAAATTTGGGATTTTATATCCTACATTCCATTTGATTGCTCAGATCAAATGGCTGAAACTGAATATCCTAATGCTTTGATCTAGATGTACTATACCCAGCTCCTGCTTCTACTTTTCTTTTCCATTCTATAAATTGAGTGGGATTTTGAAGTTCTCTATTTTTCCAAGGTGATATGGGAGTGAGAAGTAGAGGTGGCCTTGTCTAAATGCCTATCCATATGCACTGAGGAGTTTCATTGATCTGAGGAATTATTGTGTATAAAGCTTTTGCCCTTTCTAGACTCCAGATCAAATTTGAAGGGGATATTACTTCCCTTCTTTTCAATGCCACTGGAAGAAATTCCCAACTTTTAAAACATGCATCATATATATTATCAAAATTTTTCTTTTCATAAGAGGTGAAGACATCCATGCTTTACTATAAATTGAAAAGATAAGGTCCCCTAAATTTGTCATTAAATGCATGGGATTAGAAATGTGTAGTGAAGGTGAGTGGATTACCATAATGAATTCTAATGTAGTGACTGGATGAACTAGCCTTTGACTAATGATCAAACTCCCTTTCCTACCATGCAATCTAATTTTGAAGAATGGAGACAAATGTGTTAAGTTGGCTTTCCCCTACATACAAATTGATCATAAAAACTATATTTGTTTATAGCATAAAATTGTACAGGTAAAATTCACAAAGAAGGTTTTTATTCATCTTTTATTTCATGTGGAAGGCCACATGCTATCCTTGCTAACTACCAGTGAATGAATTGTTCCTCTAAAAACATGCTATAAACAGGGGAAGGTCTTCTGCATGCAAGCAGTTTCTCACTCATCATAAAAACTATTTGTACTTTCACAAGACATTTATATTTATCATTTTCCTCGTAAAATTTTTCTTCCCATTCCTTCCTTGCTTTCTCTTATCAGTGAAACTAATGATTTTGGCTATAAAACTAGCAGATTCAATTATTGATCTAGTGAATTCGATAGTAGAATTATTGTACTCAGCTGTGAAACTTAGTGATTTTGACTGTGGAACTACTGTTACTCAGCTACAAAACTAACAGAGGTAATTTATTGTATCTCTTTTTAAATTTTTTTGTAGCTAGCTTTTACTTTGTTGATGCAATAATAAGAATGATTCTTTATGACTATCTGCTAACTCATTCCATTATCAATATCATTCTCATGATCTTGCACATTTAACCATGATGTATAATAGATGACTCATCATACTAATCTTTTCAATTAAATCTAATCACACATGCAAACTTTCAATTTAATCTTTAACAAGTTAAAAACATAATTACCATCCTTGATGATGTAATCCCTCCATCATGATGACTCATCATTCCTGAAAAATGGTTAGAAAGAAAATAGCTAGAATAAAAAAAAGTTTTATTTGAATTAGCCATTTATTTGAGCAGATCAACTGCCATTATTAGTTTTCAATTGATCTTTTTTTTAAAAAGAGAACACAATTTACTAGTTTTCATCCTCCTCCCTTTATTTTAGATCTTTTCATTTGATTATTTGATCATTCTGGAAGAACTGGGTTCTTCCATATGATCAAATACTTTGTTTACTTCAATCTGCTTTAAGAATTCATCCTTAGTAGGAGGTTTCCTATAAAGTTTTATCCTATGTCTATTGACCAAGAGTATTTTTCTGCTACCATCAATGGGAAGTAACTGGATAGAACCATTTTCAAATATCTGCTTGATCTGATAAGGTTCCAACCATCTGGTTCTTAATTTGCCTTTGAATTTTTGGTACTTAAAATCAAACAACAATGCCTAATCTCTTACTTTGAATTGTCTTTCCTTGATATGTGAATCATGTCATTGCTTCTTTTGACCTTGGATTATCTCTATCTGGTGAAGTGCTTCCATTTTGAATTCATCCAATTCATTGAGTTGAAGGATTCATGCCTTTTGAGCTACATCTAATTTAATTCCCACCTTAGCTACTATTCTCAATGTCTGTAGTTTAGACTCAATAGGCAATAAGGGTTTTTTCCCATAGACTAACTCATATGGTGAAAACCCCATTATGGTTTTCCAAGTTGTATTGTAAGCCTCAACAGCTTCAAGTAGTCTTTTTACCCAATCTCGTCTTTCAACTTCAACTATTTTAGTGAGGATGTTTTCTAATTCTCTATTTGTTACTTCAACTTTTCCATTTGCTTGTGGGTGATAGGGAGATGACTTCCTATTATTGATATGATAATACATTATGAAGGCATGGATCATATTGGACATAAATTGTGGTCCCTAGTCTGAAACTAAGCTTCTTGGTGCTCCAAATTTTACCATAATTCTATGCCAAAGGAAATTAGCCACTGCTTCTTCAGTGGCATTTGTTAAAGACTGCATTGCTGCCCATTTTGTTACATAATTAGTACACACAAGAATGTTCTCTTTTCCCTATGAAGGAGGATTAAATGGTCAAATAAAATCCAACCCCCATCTCTCAAATGGTTTAATCACTACTTGTGGTTGTAGAGGCATTTCATTGGTAATGGTTGGTTGTCCCATCCTTTGATAAGGATCACACTACCTGATATATCTCTTCACATCTTTGTACAAAGATGGCCAATAGTAACTAGTGCCAAGTATCTTGTGAGCTATTCTTTTCACTAAATAGTGTCCTCCACTTGGTTCATCATGACATGCCTGGAGGATGTCAAAGATTTCATCTTCTCTCACACACCTGCATAAAACCAAATCAGGACCACATTTAAATAGCATTCCTTTTAACCATTTGAACTATGCACTGGTTTTGATTAATTTCTTTATTTGCCTTTTAGTGAAAGGAGGAAACTTCCCTATTGAAAGATAATTTTCCATGTCAGAAAACCATGGTGTATTAGCTAAAATAACAAACAATTATTCATCTAGAAAGTTATCCTTGACTAGATTCTACTCCCCTGTAGTGGTCAATCTTGACAAGAAATTAGCTACCACATTAGATTTGCCTAGATTGTCCACAATGGTAATATCAAATTCTTATAAAAGTAATAACCATCTAATTACTCTACCTCCAACCATTGGTTTGTTCATTAAATATTTAATTACTAAGTGATCTGTATGTACAAGTATTTTGTACCCTATAATGTAATGTCTCAATTTATTGATTGCATAGATCACAGCTAGAAATTCTTTTTCAATGGTAGTGTAATTTCTTTCAGTGGGAGTAATATTTTTAATGAGATAGTAAATAACATACATTCTTCCTTCTTCATCTCTCTATCCCAAAAATGCACCAATTGAGGTATTTGAGGCATTAGTTTGGATGTGAAAAGGTTTCTCCCAATTAGGTCCTTGCAATATTGGGGAAGTTACTAATTTCTCTTTAATTTCTTCAAAAGCATGTTGACACTATTCATCCCAAAGAAATTCACAATCCTTGGTAAGCAATTTAAAAATGGGGGAAGCATTTTTACTAAAATCCTTGATAAAGTGCCTATAGTATCCAACATGTCCTAAAAATGATTTGATATCTGTGGGAGTTTGAGGAATAGGCAAGTCTGAAATAATCTTGATTTTCTTTTGGTCAAATTGAATTCCTCTTTTTGAACTATGGTGACCTAATACGATCCCTTCATCAACCATCATCAAACATTTCTCATGACTAAGAGACAAGTGATGTTGTTCACATCTTGTTAATAATCTATCCAAAGTTTTTAAGGCATGATCAAATGTATCTCCATACATAGTAAATTCATCCATGTATACCTCCACATAACATTTGTTAGGTCTACAAAAATTGCTAATACAGCTCTTTGAAAGGTTGCTGGAGCATTACATAGTCCAAATGGAAATACCCTGTAAGCAAAGGAACCCCATGGACAAGTAAATGTAGTTTTCTCCTGATCCTCAGTAGCAACTCTGATTTGATTGTAGCCACTAAATCCATCCAAGAAGGAAAAGTATTGTTTACTTGAAAGGTTGTCTAAGACTTGATCTATGAATGGTAAAGTAAAATAATCTCTTAGGGTGGCTTTGTTCAGTTCCCTATAGTTAACACAAATTCTCTATTTTCCATTCTTTTTAGGGACAATTACAAGAGGAGACACCCACTGGCTATTTGAGATAGGGTAGATAAAACTTACTTATAATAGTTTTTCAATTTCTTGTTTGACTATATCCCTTAAGGCTAGATTAATCCTTCTCTAAGGTTACCTAACTGGTCTAATGTTTTCAATATAAATGTGATAGGTGTAGATACTTAGATGAATTCCCTTCATATCTCTATAGTCCCAAGCAAAATATTTAGTATGATCCTTCAGAAAATCAAATAGTTTGACTTCTTTATTTTTCTTTAACTAGCTATTAATATTCAAAAAAAATCCTAGTTGAATCTCAACATGTTTGGTTTTAGGATATGATGAACTAATTTGTTGAAAGGGTTCCATTAAGGTATTTAGTGGATAGACATGTGGTAACAACATATGATATGTAGCAACATCTTTGAAAGTTCCTAGAGGTAGAATGCTAGACAAGGGACAACATGAAGAGTTATGATACTTATCTTGTTGTAGGTTGAACTCCTTGTTATTGATATTTTCCAAAAATTATTCATCATCTCCTCATATCTGTAAAGTTGAAGTTATAGATCCTTCCTCTCAGTAAGGAAATCACGTTCCTCTGGAGTGAAATTATCTTCATTTATAGAGAATTGGTGTGGTTTTGGAACTAATTGTGATGGTTCCAAAATAGATTCTACATGTTTTGAAACTAATCTTGACTACTCCAATAATGATTGATGTTCATTTAATGAAGGATTGTTGGGGATCAAACCAACAATAGATTACAATTGTGACAGCAATAAATGCAGAATTAAACCAAATTGACAAGTAATTAGAATGATAATAGTAAGAACAAGAGATACAAGAAAACACCCTGAAAACTTGTATTAACAAAATCTTTACAAAAGGAATACAATTGAAGAAAGCTTCTTTCTTCCACACCTCTCCTAGATGTATAGATCTCTCAATAGATCTCAATTCCTCAAGAGCTCTCTCTCTCAAGAACAATCAACTCCAACAAGCCTGGATTGATTCAATTATGTACTGTTCTTCACACACAATGAATTACAATAATTCACTCTCTACAACAACAACAACTACTAAGCTAAGAAGATCTAATTCTACATATAGAATTAGGAGACTTGAGCATGTATACCCAACAAGCAGTTAAGCCACTTGAACAAGGGCTCTAAAAATAGTAATGCCAATAATAGAGACACGATCTTGAGTCTACAACTCAAACTTATCATGCAAACACTCGCTTCTATCCATAGAAATAGCTTTCTGGACATGCAGGTAATCGACGTCGGTTCCTGCTGCTTGTCTATGACCGCCGTCAGCCGATTCTCTGCCGACGTCGGCATCTCTGTAACTGCCTGTGACCGACGTCGGTCACTCTTGACCGATGCTAGTGTCTGTGTAGACTCGAACCTGATAATGAATGCTCCTTGGTGAAGTTTTTAGCTCCACACCCTAACAATCTCCCACTTGGAGATAAACAGCTGCACCAGTACCTGTATAGCAACATCTTCTAGCTCCTCCATCTTTAACTCAATCATGAAGACCAATAGAAGTTAAATGAAGATTCAACTTCTCCTTTGTAACTGGCTTGGTTAACATATCAACAGGATTCCTATCTGTATGGATCTTCTCCAACTTCAACTCACCATCTTCCAATACCTGTCGTATGAAGTGATACCTTAGCTGTATGTGCTTTGTTCTTGAATGAAAGGCTGAATTTCTAGCCAAATGGATTACACTCTGACTGTCACTATACAATCTGCAACTCTCATGCTCCCTACCAAGCTCATCCATGAACCATGTCATCCATATCATCTCCTTGCTAGCTTTTGTGGCTGCAATATACTCTACTTCTATAGTTGACAAGGCAACAACCTTCTACAACTTAGATATCCAACTAATTGCCATTCCACCTACAGTAAAAACATAACCTGTAGTGCTCCTCCTGCCATCCAAATCACCTGCCATATCTGAATCTACATAGCCATGTAAAGAAGTATCTGAACCTCCATAGCACAAGTGCCTACTGTTGGTTCCTCTTAGATATCTAAGGATCCACTGAACTGCTTTCCAATGTTCCTTACCTGGATTGGCCATATACTTACAACTCCCACTGCTTGGGCAATATCTGGTCTAGTACACACCATTGCATACATCAAAATCTATACTGCAGAAGAATATGGAACCTTACTCATGTACTCTACCTCATCATATGAATTAGGACATTGTTCTTTACTCAACTTAAAATGTCTAGCCAAAGGTGTGCTTACCGGTTTAGCATCCTGCATATTGAACCGTTTCAACACCTTGTCCACATAATCTTCTTAAGACAATATCAACCTGTGATTTTTCCTGTCTCTCTTAATGCTCATGCCAAGGATTTTCTTTGCTACTCCCAAATCCTTCATAGCAAATGTTTGAGCTAATTTCACCTTAAGCTCTGAGATATCCTGCATGTGAGACCCTGCAACCAGCATGTCATCTACATACAACAATAGAATAATATATCTACCATTATCAAATCTCTTGACATACACACAATGGTCTAATTGACACCTACTGTAGCCATGCTCAGTCATAAACCTATCAAATTTTAAGTACCATTGTCTAGGAGCTTGCTTGAGGCCATACAAGCTTTTCTTCAACCTGCACACAAACTTCCCTTACCCTTGACCTCGAATCCTTCTGGCTATTCCATATAAATTTCCTCATCCAAATCTCCATGAAGAAACGCTGTCTTAACATCTAGCTGCTCAAGATGCAAATCCTCAAAAGCAACCAAAGACAATACAACCCTTATTGAAGTCATTTCAACAATAGGAGAAAAAATCTCACCAAAGTCGATACCTGGCTTTTGTGCAAATCCTTTTACCACTAATTTGGCCTTGTATCTCATCTGTCCATTCTCACCTTCCTTCAACCTATAGGTCCATCTGTTCTTAAGTGTTCTCTTACCAGCTGGCAATTCAACCAAATCCCATGTTTGGTTCTCTCTTAAGGACTCCAACTCCTCAACCATGCCACGCTCCCACTCACTCTTAGACTCCACCTGTATTGCTTCTTCAAAACTCTCTGGTTCTCCACCATCAGTTAGCAATAAATAAAATAAAGAAGGAGAATATCTAATTGGAGGTTTACTCACCCTTTTTGACCTCCTGATGGGTGTCTGAGACTCATCCACAACACGCTGTCCACCCAAATTCTCTGACAGTGACTGACCTCAGTCACCTCCAGACCTGTTACTAGCCGACGTCGGTTTTGCCTGACCGACCTCGGTACCTGTACGGCTGACGTCGGTCTCTGTATGGCTGACGCCAGTTTTTGTCCTACTGACGCCAGTTCCTAACCTACCGATGTCGGTCTCTGTGTTTTCCTGTAAGTGATTATTTCTTTTTCCCGCGAGCTCATCTTGGACTTTCACCTCATCCAATTCACTATTGCTCTACTCAGATTGATTCAACTTCCTTAGCTGATCACAATACATCACTCTTTCATTGAAAACAACATCATGGCTCTTGATTACCTTGTTAGTTTCTAGATTCCACAATCTGTAACCAAAATCATTTGAGCCATAGCCAATAAACATGCATCTCATAGACTTAGCATCAAGCTTCTTTCTATTTTCCTTATCTATATGCACAAAGGCTTCACAACCAAAAACTTTGAGATATGAGAGATCAACCTTTTTACCTATCCATGCCTCTTCTGGAATACCACCATCCAGAGCTGTAGAGGGTCCTCTGTTAATCAGGTACACTGCAGTGTCAATAGCTTGTGCCCAAAACTGTAAGGGCAAACCGGCATGCAATCTCATACATCTTGCACGCTCCATTATTATCTTATTCATCCTTTCAGTAATACCATTCTACTGAGGTGTCCTTGGAACCATCCTTTGCCTACAAATTCCATGCATGTAACAATAATCTCTGAACTTATGACTGCAGAACTCACCACCATTGTCTGATCTCAGGCACTTTAATCTTTTACCTGTTTCATTCTCAACCATAGCTTTCCAAACTTTAAAAGTATCAAATACATCAGATTTCTTTTTAATACAATAGATCCATACCTTCCTTGTGGCATCATCTATGAAAGATACATAGTACTGTGATCCTCCAATGGAAGCAACCTGAGCTGGTCCCCACACATCTGTTTGAACAAGCTCTAACTTGTGCCTCTTCTTAGCAGACCCAATTTTGAGAAAACTAACCCTTTTCTATTTTCCAAATACACAGTGCTCACAAAACTCTAGATCTATGCCTTTTAAATCTGAAAGCATACCTTTAGACTTAAGAATTGACATCCCTTTCTCACTCATGTGGCCAAGCCTTGAGTGCCACAATTTAGCATCCACATCTGAAGTAGATAATACAGAAGGAGATTTGTTAGTAACACAATTACACAAATAGAGAGTACCTTCTCTCTTACCTCTAGCCATAACAAGTGCACCCTTGGTCACCTTCCAAGATTATGCTATGAGAGTTACTGTACAACCCTCATCCCCTAACTTTTTTGCAGACATCAAATTTCTCTTCAAGCTAGGAACATGCATCACATCTCTCAACACCCATGTGTTGCTATTCTGCATCTTCAACTGCACTTTACCTTTGCCAATTATTTTACAGGGCTCATCATCCCCTAGATACACTATTCCAAAATCTCCATGGATATAGTCACTGAAATATTCCCTGTTAGGAGTAGCATGAAAAGATGCACCAGAATCTAATACCCAAGATTCTATATTATTATGCAGAGAGAAAATTAAAGCATCCTATGCAATACCTATAATCTTGGCTTCTTCCTTTCCTTCGTGCTAGTTGTCCTCCTTAGGCTTTGACCAACAATCTCTACTTATGTGCCCCATCTTTCCACAATTCTAGCATTGTGGCCTTCTGCCATTTTTGGATTTAGATCTGCCTTTCCCCTTTGATTTGGATGTTGCTCTGCCTTTCTTGCTCTTCTCTTTCTGCCTTCCCCTGCTCTCAAAACTTAAAGCATTCCCGGATGCCTCTTCTATGCTTTTCCTGCGTATTTCCTCATTCAAGATAACACTAACAACATCCTCTACTTTCAAAATATTTGATGCAGACACAGTATTACTTACTGCCATTACTAAGCCATGCCAGCTTTCAGGCAAAGAACATAATATTAAAAGAGCTTTTATCTCATCATCAAACACTATATTCACTAAACTTAATTGATTCACAATACCATTGAAATCATTCAGATGAGTAGAAACAGATCCACCTTCATTCATATGCAAATTAAATAACTGCTTCATAAGATATACCTTATTGGAAGCTGAGGGTTTTTCATACAAATTTGCTAACGTAGTCATCAACTCTACCATAGACTTTGCCTATGATAAATTGGATATCACAGTGGATGCTAGACTCAGTCTTATAGAACCCAGAGCCTTTCTATCAAGAAATTCCCATTCTTCATCCTCCATGTCTTTGGGCTTCTTTGCAATACTTCCTAACGGTAAGTAGAGATCTTTCTGATACAGATAGTCCTCTATCTGCATTCTCCAGTGTTGGTAATTTTTGCCATTGAACTTTTCCATTCTCAATTTACTTTCATCTGCCATTGCTTCTCCCACTCAAACAAAAATCCTTGCAGAAACTCCTGTGAGAACCTGTAATCAATACACACTACACAGATCTGAACCACCTGTTAGTGAACCTGAGATTTGATACCAATTATCAAGCTCTGAACCTGTAACCAAGGCTCTGATACCACTTGTTGGGGGATCAAACCAACAATAGATTACAATTGTGATAGCAATAAATGTGGAATTAAACCAAATTGACAAGTAATTAGAATGATAATAGTAAGAACAAGAGATACAAGAAAACACCCTGAAGACTTGTATTAACAAACTCTTTACAAAAAGAATACAATTGAAGAAAGCTTATTTCTTCCACACCTCTCCTAGATGTATAGATCTCTCAATAGATCTCAATTCCTCAAGAGTTCTCTCTCTCAAGAACAATCAACTCCAACAAGCCTGGATTGATTCAATTCTGTACTGTTCTTCACACACAATGAATTACAATAATTCACTCTCTACAACAACAACTACTACTAAGCTAAGAAGATCTAATTCTACATATAGAATTAGGAGACTTGAGCATGTATACCCAACAAGCAGTTAAGCCACTTGAACAAGGGCTCTAAAAATAGTAATGCAAATAATAGAGACGCGAGCTTGAGTCTACAACTCAAACTTATCATGCAAACACTCGCTTCTATCCACAGAAATAGCTTTCTGGACACGCAAGTAACCAACATCGGTTCCTGCTGCTTGTCTATGACCACCGTCGGCTGATTCTCTGCTGATGTCAGCATCTCTGCAACTACCTTTGACCGACATCGGTCGCTCCTGACCGACACCGGTGTCTGTGTAGACCCAAACCTGATAATGAATGCTCCTTGGTGAAGTTTTTAGCTCCACACCCTAACAAGGATTAACCATATCATCTATTTCCCATACATGATCCTGCAATGTTATCATAGCCAAAGAAGACAAATTTTGCTCATTAATATCAGGATTATCAACCCATAATTTTGCTTGATTATTAATAAAAGGTCATGTGGATGGATATAATGAAATTTGCTTAGAATTCTTACCATTTGAAATAGTCATATCCCTTGACATGTAATCAATTAAGGTAGTAACTATAGCTAACCATGGTCTCCCCAAAATAATGGGATAACCAAGTGTTTTACCTTTTGGTTGTAAGATAAGGAAGTCAACTGGATATTCCCATGATTCCACCATTACTACCACATCTTCAATACCTCCTTCTAGTTTTGCTATAGACTGATCTACCATCTATAATATGGTATTAGTACATTGTATGCCTATTAATGGTAATGTTTTCAAAGTTTCCACTGTCATTACATTGATAGCTACACCCAAATCAATCAAAACATTATGTATATCCTTATTCCCTATATAAATAGAAATAACAGGGCTTCTAGGATCTCCATATTTGGGTAGTAAGAGTTTTCCTGCTAATAAATCAGCAAGTTTCCCATCTACCTGAATAGTCATGGGGTTACTGCTTCTTTCTTCCAAGTTTTTAAAACATAACAGTTTGATTAACTTGTTCAACTATGGAATATCCTTAATTGCTTGTAATAATGGTATTTCAATATTCAATCTTCTTAATTCCTACACCAATTCAGATTCCTTAAGTTCTATGATTTCTTTAAGTCTTTCTAGAAATGGAATCTCAATAGAAGTTTTGTCTGGTTCCTTATCTTTTCCTTTGTCATCTTCCTTAAGTGTAATTATGCTAGGTGTTTTAGATTCTTCTATCAACTCAGTGATTATAACAGGTAGACTGCTAACTATTTTTCCAGATCTGGTTTGAATGTTTTTATAATCCATTGTTTTTAAATCAACTTTTTTTTGGTTTTGTTTCATATATATGAGTTATTTATTTGTTTCTTGGGTTTGTTATTAGTTGTGCTAGCATTTGTGTTTGGATTATGTTTTCAACCTATAGATTTTGTGCTAGAGGTCCCATTATGGCTTATTGGTTTTGATTTGGATATGTCTTCCCTTGCACATAATTATTAGGGCCCCATCTAAGTTGTGGCCAAGCATAAGGATTTCTTTAACCAGCCCAAGGTTGTTGATGTCCTTGAGTATACCAAGATTGACGTGCCCAATCCTGAGGATGCCATACGGGTTGAGGGGCCCAAGGTGGCTATCCCCAACTTTATGGTACTATTTGAGCTGCCCATGGCATCATCCAAGGATTAGGAGCTGGTCTTGGCATAAACTGTCCTTTGTTAGGTTGTCTCTAAACAAAATTTAATTCTTTTATGGTGGATGATGTATTGGTTTGTTTGAGCTAATTTTTTATGAGTGGAAGAAGAGAACAAGCATGAGTATCATGTTCTTTAGATTCACAGACAAGACATACTTTTATTTTATCTAAAGGACATTCCCTTATTATATGTTTCTTCTTGCATCTAAGATAATACATGGCTAATGGTTTAAGTTGGGCATTTTATTTAGCTTGCAAACCATCCATGGTGGAGGTAAATTGAACTAATATGTCTATTTTAAAGTTTTCCAATTCATCCATCAATTTGTTCATATCTATATTTGAATTTTTAATCATTTTCCCCTTTCTAGGTCCACCCCTTGTCCTTAAATAGTCTCTACAAATTTCTATGATTTCATCCATTCTTAATTGAGTAATGTTTCCTCCGCCAATTAAATCAAGGGTTTCCCTAGATTCATCATCCAAACCTTTGAGAAAAATGGTTTTATTTAAACATTGTTGAAGTATAAATCCACATCTTTTACTCACAAAGAGAAATCTATCCAAATAATCTTCCATATTTTCATCTTCTTCTTGTTTGATTTTGAAAAATTATTCCTTTCGATTTCTTCATCTACAATAATCTTGATATTTGTCTAGGAAGATAGTTTCCATTTGTTCCCAATTGGTAATAGAATTAGATGTTAATCCCATAAACCACCTCATTGTTGCATCCTTCAGAGTAGATGGAAACAACTTTAGTTTTTTATTATCTATCTTGTAATCATAAGTCTGACATAGTACTTTAAACTCAAACAAAAATTAGTCAAGATCCTCATATGACATTCCTCTAAATGTGGGAAAGTGTGCAAGTAAGATTTTTTTCATAATGGTTTCATCATCCTCAATCTGAATGGGATAGGTAAAGGTTCCCTCAGGTTCTCTTCCAGCTTCTCATGCCATCTCTCTGGTATTTTCTAGTCCTTTCTCCCAGTCAATGTGGTATGTGGTCTATTTTGGGGATGGTGATACTTTAGTCACTCAATTCAATACCCATGAAAATATGATTATTGAACTATTCAAAGAAGAACTTATATATGATGTATATTTTCTTGATGGAAAATTTATGGATCAGGGCATGTTTGCTCATCAATTACAATACTCAATGAAGAATTTCAAAATGATGATCAACAATATCATCCAAGGAGTAATGAATAGGTCATAGACTTAATTACATTTGCAAAGGAAAAGATATAACAAGCCTAGGAAATTAAGGTTCATTCATAAAAAAATAAGATTGAATTTGGAACAAAAAATCCACTAATTTAGTTTTTAGGATCCCTAATAACTTTCCAAAAATCCTTTTTCCTCCATGCATTGATTCATGAAAGATATGAACACCTGAACTTCTCCCATCAAGCTCTTTTCATCATTGACATAGGCCTAAATGTTTTTTAAGGTCTAAAAATGGCTTTATTTGTTTTTTCACACAATTTTGACTACTCAATTGAGAATCAAAACTTTCCCCCAATGGATCTTGAGAAATAATCTTCTTCCCTAAGGTTCTACTTGGTTTTGGTGACTGATCCAAAAATTCCAAAAATGGCAATTTTGCTTCTTGTCTTTTAGGAGATAATGGTGCCTCCAATTCTTGCTCAACGTCCTTTCTTAAACTAGAGGATGATGGAAATTCTTGTTCATATATTTTGGGGATAAATCTACCCTTTGAGTCTTGTGGTCTACTCATAAATTAGGGAAATTTTCTTTAATTACTAAATGAATGATTGTTGCTCTTGTTGATATGTAATTAGAAAATTCCAACAAGTGAGTCCCTAGAAATGGTGCCAAAAATGATGGGTGTCATTATTCCCTTCATTTAATCAACTTCTTGTTGATGTCATATTTAACTAAGGCTATGTTTAAAGCTATATGCAACAAGAAGAATCATAGAAATTTAGTAATTGATTGTAGGTATCTATATTTTTACTTTTTGTTTTGGGGGTTTTTTAATGTCTTGAGGACTTCTTGGTTAAAACTTTATTGGAATCAATCTATGTGAATTTTCCAGAAGTAGACACACGTTGCAGAAATGAAATAGATCACTAGAAATAAACACACTTTTTCAAAATAAAATAGATTGCTAGAAACAAACACACTTTTGTAGAATAAAATACATTGTTGGAAATAAACACACTTTTGCAGAATAAAATAGATTGTTGGAAAATGATTACAAAGAAATGAGAATTTAATCTAAAATGCCTGAAGGAACAAATTTATAACAAATTTTAACTTTAAGGAGTTGGAAGCATTTATAAATTTAACAGAGTTACCTATTTGCTTTTGTAATTAAAATATAAATACCAACCAAAAATGAAGATCTTGGTTCTTTGGAGGAGTGGGCCCTTGCTTCGCCTAGAAACAAGATTGAACAATTTAATTTGCTTTCAAAATAGAAATGGCTTATTTCATTGATAAAATGTTCTATATTACAAAAATGTACGAGTCTATCCTTTTCTCTCTATTCTTCAATGATCTTCTTCTATCTCTTCCTAAATTCCTAGGTCTATATATATAGATGCTTTGATGGCTATAATTGTTTCATAGATATGATGGAACTGAATCATACCCAGAATAGATGCTAAATCAAGATGTGGCTAGATGTCTAGCTGTGTGATAAATGTCTTGGATCTGTAAATATGGAAATTAGGAATCTGCTCCCAATTTAATGGGATCATTAACCTGACAGATCACCAGCCATTTTGGAATAGATCCTTATTAGTTCCATATCTAGCCATGAAAGTTTTGGAGCTTATCTATAGGAGTACCAGAGCTAATTCAGATAATTTTGGAGCTTAAATATAGAGTTTCAAAGCTAAGTCCAAAAATGTGACAACTTGAAATAGTATGGTGGAGTTTTAGAACTAAGCTAAATTGATTCCAATGCTTCCAAAAACATGCCATCCACTTCATATTTGTTTTTTAGCCTGATGATGACCTATTTTATTGCAAAATTTGAATTTTCCAACACACTTGTTAGGAATTATAGGTTTTTAAATGTTAGAATCATAATAAAAAAAGATGGATAATTACATCCTAACTTATCTCAGATCAAAATAAAAGTTATAAAATGCAATCAAACTTAATAGAAAGAAAGAGTAAGATGAGGTCATTTATTATATATTTATCGGGCATATCCCGGCCTCATCACTAGTCTTGGCATCACCATGAATGAGGTTGAATATATTATAGACATTGACCAAATAGATTAGATTATGATAGATGAAGTTCATTTTGAAATCCCTCAAGAGGTCTTAAGTGATGAAGACAAGGTAAGTCCTTGTGTTGAATCTCATTGCTTGGTTGATGATGAAGAATGTTTTCTTTGTGTTGAAGAACCTATCTTGAGAGAGGTGAATGAAGAGGAACATGCTAAATTCATGGAAAATAAAGAAGACATTATGAGTTTTTATGAGGAATAAATCACCATAGAGACTCCCTTTGATGATTAAAAGGACAATTCACAAGTTTTTGCCTCCATATTTGATGAGGAAGGATGTCTTCCTTTTTCCAATGAGGAAGAAATGATCATTGATTCTTTTCTCACTTTGAAATATACCATGGAGGAACATGCACAAGTTATTAATCAGTATTTAAATGAATTTTTTGAATAAATTTGGGTAGGTTATAATCCTCTTCAAGGAGGATATGAGCTAGTTAAAGATGGAGAAGGCATCATTGATTCACAAGTAAGTATGCAACATAAAAGCATTCTTTCAAATCTATCCTTTCAAAAAGCATATGCAATTGATGATGACATGTTTGAAGTAATCAACATGGGATATCATCCTCTAAACCATTTATGAGAAACAAATCATCTCTTGAAGGATGTAATAAGCTCTTATTGGCCTCAATTTTCTAAGGAACATGAAACTACTCCTCTTGAAGCCATGCATACTAAAAAGATACAAGTTGACCATGAGATGAATAGTGGGAAAAAGTATGAAGTGTATGAACATGTTGAAGAGGAATATATCTACATTGGAGACCTATTTAAGGGTGACCTACTTGATATCATATCAAATGAAGTACAAAGGAAGAGGTCTGGTCCATAAAGCACTCAATCTAAAGAGAAACATGCTTGGCACTATGTTTCATCTCACCATGAAGATGAGTCAAGAATTTTTCCTTTTGATACTAAAAATGAAGTATGTTTATTTGTTATTTGTGTATAATAGGTTATTTATTAATTCCCATACGTGTTTATGCACATGTGTGTCTTATGTGTTTGATTTCTTTGTTGTGTGTGTCCTTTTCTTTTATGGGTTGAGGTAGTCTTAGCATCCTATCTTGATCAAAGGTTTGTGGTAAATGGTCAAAGTTTCCCTTAGTTTTATTAGTCCTTAGATGACTCCTAAGCCTAATAGATTGATAATTATACTAGTTTAGTTAGTATAGCAAGCATACTACCCCTATGAATCACCAATTTATTGACGAGATTTGACTTTTAAGTCAAATCGAGACACCACTAGTAAAAAACTTGAGTTTTTATAAGGGGGTATAATATATTGTCATAAGGTGAATTATAAGTTATTTGATGTCAATTAATCTTTTACTAGATTTGATCATTTGTTTTCTAGGTTCATTTATCATTTTAAGGGTAAAAAATAATGCATTTAATGCTTTTTATAAGTTTTTTGGGAAATTTACAAGTGTCAAAAAGTTGTGTCATGTGCCATGTGTCCTAGGAGGTTTGTAGTAACTGTCATTAATTAAAAATTACTAGGTTACTCAAAAAAGGGTAGTTTTCTTGAAGAAAAGAGCAAGTTTGGCACTTGTACAACCTCCATGGGAAGTGTGTCTATTAATATCCCTAAAACTCACTTCTACATTTGGTTTTCTCTATAAATGTCATTTGAAGGCCAAAACTGTTCAGCTCCCTTCTTGTTCTTCTTCACAAATTGAAGTGACTTGTAAGTTTTTGATCAGTATAATCAACACGGGGGGTTTCAATAAAAATTATCTTGGGGGCATATCATACACTTTGATACCTTAAAATACATACAATAATTTTGAGAAATTGTCAACTGTGTTTCATGGACCATCCATTTGAAGTGGATTGTGTAAATCTACTTTTCATTTTATGCATCCTTCAAGTTTTTCTTTGGTTTGAGTGATTCCTTACAAACCAATTTATCATATTTTATCCAAAGTATTTTTTATATGTGTAATTACATATCTAATTATTTTTTTCATGTTTTTAGGTGTTTTGATGAGCTAAAAAACTTAAATTTTTAGATTAGTCTCTTCTAGATGCAATGGGTAGTTTTCACCATTTTTAGGAACTCTATGTTTTTCCATGGCTTCAGAAGGTTAATTTAAGTTAATTTAATTTTTTTTAAATTGTTCTGACTCCTCAATCAATTTTAATCTTTAGTCTCCAAGGAAATTCTCATGGTTTGCAAGCTCATATGCCATAACAAACCGCCATCAAATACCCTACTTGCTCCATTCTAGATGCTGTCAAGAGGTTTTCACATTTTCAAGGATGTTTTTTATCTTTTTTAAATATGTTATTAGTGAATTTAATGAATTTAAATAAGTTAATTTTTTTTTACTATCCATATAGCCTTTCATCCATCCTTATTTCTCTATTTCACACCCACTGTCCTCACCCAACTAATAGTCACCTACAGGGGCTATTACTGACATCATGATGAGTATGAGGATCTTGGTGAAGAGGTTTTAAGTTTTTGAAACATAAATAATGTATTTGGAGTGTTGAAGTGGTTCATAATTCATGAGAGGCTACAAGTATTATGCATTATTCACACTTGTATTTACTATTTGTAGACTTGATAATGTCTACATACAGGGTTCATTGATAGAGAGTAGGGGTATTTATGTATAGATATCAAAGGCAAAAATTAAATCCTTCTTGAGGTACTAACATGCTAAATGAGTCATAACATCCATGCTAAGGAGGCTAAATTGATTTAAAAAAAAGTTGTAGACCATGATCAAAGAGTCTATGACTAAGTTTTGAGGATCAAATCCCTAAAGGAGTAGAATAGATGTCCTATAGGTTTTTGGATGAATTTTAACATGTCCACCATGAAAATTTGGAACACCTATCTAATTATATTTTGAAACCTCTAGCATGAACAAGAGTTAGGCCAGGTCTGAAGAAAATATGATCAATAGAGACTGATATTTTGATGGCTTAAACTTACCAATAGAGATACTAAAAACAACTAGTATTCAATATAGGATTGAGTCAAAAGAGACCTATAATAACCTTTAGTTGAAGTATTGTGCATTGTTCATAATTGTATTTACTATTTTTAGACCTGATAATGTCTACATATAGGGTTCATTGACAGAGAACAAGGGCATTTATGTATAGATATCAAAGACAAAAATGAAATCCTTCTTGAGGTACTAACATGATAAAGGAGTCATAACATCCATGATAAGGAGGCTAAATTGATAAAAAAAAGTTGTAGACCATGATCAAAGAGTCTAAGATTGAGTTTTGGGGATCAAATCTGTAAAGGAGTAGAACAAAGGTCCTATAGGTTTTTGGATGCATTTTAACATGTATACCATGAAAAGTTGGAACACTTATCTAAGTAGATTTTGAAACCTCTAGCATGAACAATAGTTAGGTCAGGTTTGAAGAAAATATGATCACTAGAGATTGATGTTTTGATGGCTCAAACTTACCAATGGAGATACTAAAAACAACTAGTATTCTTTATAGGTTTGAGTCAAAAGAGACCTCTAATAACCTCAAGTTGAAAATTAGGCCAAGTTTTCATGATTAAATGATTTTGATGATGTATATGGCATTCACTATCAAAAGAAACATTTAGAGATGTTGAGAGGTGGTGTCATGTTCCCATATGACCACTCTCAGTCTGTAAAAGTTCCTAAAAGTTGACCTACATGCATATAGTGAGCCATTTTAATGTTTTAGTGATGTTATAATGGAATTTAATGTGAGTGAAGGAAAAAGAGACATTATTTGACCTCAAAAGGATTAAATGGAATATTTTATCATTATTAATAATCTCATTTGAATCATAGTGACCTATAATAGGGTTGGAGGTAGGGGCAAGTTGACTATCTCAGTCAAGGAGGTAAAACTCAATTTATGCACTAAAAGTGCCTCAAATGACTTAAATTAGGCCCCAAGTGACCATAAATAGTTTTAAATTTATATTTGAACTTTTTTTCAAGTTTTAAGGAGTGAAAATAAGCTACAAAATTGAAAATAAGCTACAAGTAGGGGCCAAAGGATGAATGTCTCAATATGAACCAGACAATGAGATATGAAGGTTATTAAAACAAGGAAATAACCCTAGGTGCTTAAATAAAGTAGGAAATGGATATAATAACACAAAAAATTTATAAAAAACCATATATATACATCCCTTCATTTGAAACATGCACCTACAGTCACTTTAGATGACTATGATATATAGTGAACAAAAAAGGGTAGTGAGCTAGTGATTGGGAATTTTTGAAAATGGTTTATGGCTCAAGAAATGAAAAAAATAGGTATAAATCTTGAATAAATGATATTAAAAATTAATAATAAATTATAAAAATTATATTGAAGGCCTAAATATTGTAAAATCACCTATAGGCCCAGTCTAATAGTTAATGACTTAGTCAAAAGAGCAAGCAAGTCAAGGAAACATGTGGAGATTTGAGAAGGTGAAAGGATGAGTGAATTTTGGAACACATTAATAATATTTAAACCAATATCATGAGATCCTTATGTTAATGTAAAAATATAAAAGGATCCTTTTCAAATGCTAAGACACAATGCACTTTGGGAATCTTGCACAATATACCATTAGGAAGTCTGCCTAGGAACATGAGGCCTTTTGAGGGTATAATATTGGGATAAAGGGATAAAAAAAATTCAATTTCATAAAATAAAATTGAGGAAGACCATAAAATTTTCAATTTTGTCTAGGTAAATAGTGGAGTTACCTCTGTTTTGTCTTAAAAGAGGGCACTCCCCTCATGTTTGGAAATGGTAGTTTTAGGAAATGGAGATAGAAAGGTGAACCAAAAGTTAGAGGAACTTGGAAATAAGGTGTATAAATTTAAAAAAAAAACTATGAAATAATAATTAAAAAATAATATAAGGATGAAACCAAGTGAATTGGTTTTGACACCAAGGTTTATAACTAGACCTAATAAGCAAAGAATAAGTCTAAAGGCCAAGTGAAGGGCAAATATCACTTCTCACATGAATTAAGATTTATATTTAATGTATAAATTTATAAGGTACCATATTATAGGTTTTTGAGATATTTAGATGTATGGGAACCTATAAAAACTCACCTTGATCTTCAAAATCAAAACATGCCTCCTAGGCATGGTGAAGCCTAGTACCCAAATAAAGAGTCAGTTACATTATGGCATGAGGTGAAATTATAAATTGTTTTAACATGTGTATGATATGGATATATGTTTTTTAAAGTTATAAAAGTTAAATTAAATCCAAATTAGATCATTTTCTATCTCAAAACCCATCTAGACTTGCAAGAATAAGCAAAACAAGCTCAATAGGATAACTTAGAATGCTCACACCTTTCATGAGGCATTCCATGGATGATAAATAAGTTCAAGGATGTTAATAGGGTCCTTTAAGGCCACATTTTATAAATTATTTTGTATCTTGGACGTTGGATCTTTATGAACCAACCTTAAGACCAAAAATGGGCCTAAAACCCTACTAAACCCTTACCAAGGACCAGTCTTGGAAAATGGAGTTGGATAGCTACCAAAATGAAATATTTTGTATATAATTATGATTATAGGTTTTATATGACTCCAATAGGAGACTTCAAACCATGATGCGTTGTACGAAATTGTATGGATGGGTGTAAAATAGGTTTTTTCTCATTTTTTTATGTGTTGTGCAGTCTACAAGAGGATTTAGGAGATGGGAAAAAAATTGGAGAAATATTTACACTTAAGATAACTCCAAATATTAATTTACTATCTTGAAAAAACTTATATGTCCTATAACTAGGTCGTTCAACTTAGCTAGTCAAAACTGGCCTAATGCACAAGCTAGTGAGAGGGGTGAAAAGCTTCAATTAAATTAATTTTAAATATTAAATGACACTCAAAAATAAATTTATGGACTTTAAATTTGTTATTAAATCCATCCCATGGGTTTTCATATAAAATATAAGGTATTTTGGAGGCCAAGTGTGTAGGATGTAGGGAAGGGTAGGTTTCTAGACAATAAATGATGATGACTCACTTTTAGAGGTTTATAGAGGACTAAACATGAAACCAATGAAAGGAGAGTCATGTATGAGATCCTACCATTCCATTACAATATTTTTTAATTCTCTTCATCATTTATAGGAAGTTTAAATATCTCTAATCATGAAGGTAGTTTTTCTAAGTAAAAAAGAGGAGTTTTGTGCCACTTTGCATAACTTTGATGAATTGTATGGACACTTGGAATTCCATACCTTGCATGGTTCATCCCATATCCTATTAAAATTAAAATTTAACTCCTTTTATCATCTTAAAAGTTTTCCTTGTGACCCTTGGGCTTCTCTTCTTCTCTCTCTCTCAAACTTTATAAGAGTTAGCCATTTTAGCATTGTATTCAATGTTCCACCTGAGTATGGTGAAGCCATACTCATTTGTACACATTTTTATCAATAAAATGACTAAGTGTTACCTATTCATTACTTTTCATAAGAATTTTCCACTTTAATGATGAATCTTTTTTAGTGAAGACTATGTATTCTTAGCATGTGGTCTCATTCTTTCACCTTGTTTGCAGTTGGAAAACTTCTTCTTGCAGGGAATGCAAAGTGTTTCAGGGGATGTGAAATCTTGAGTGAGTTATTATTATTTTTAGTTATATACAAGGCATATTTTATAGTCCTCCTATATTTTCACATTCATCCATAACCTCACAATATATCATTGATGTGAGAAGATGAATATTGAAGGTGTATTTTTAGTTTGTTTCTTGGTCTGAAGTGTAGGATGCAATTGGTTAGAAGTCATCAAATTAATTTGGTGTATCACCCCCTTAGTTTAGATTTGCTTTCAGTTATCTCTCTCTATTTTCAACCCCCAAATTTAGTTATAGTTTCAATCCTAAGAGGTACATCAAGGGAGCTAGCCTTATCTAGAAACTCACCTCATTCCTTAGGCTACCCATAAGCCTAGAGGTGGTTCCATTGTGCCACTTGGATGAAGAGATATTTGCATATCCTCAAAGGGTGAAAATATAAGTGACAAAAAACCTTGAATTTATTTATTATTTATAAACCTTTTTTTCAATAGGGATTGGACTTTTTAGGGGTTATCAACCCTAATTATTTAGATGGACACAAATATGTGCTTACTGCTACTAATTATTATACAAGATGGATAGAGGAAGTAGAAACCAGGTAATGTATAATTAAATATGTGATAAAGTTCTTGGAAGAGAACATATGAACTATATTTGGGACACCAATATCTCTAGTTTGTGATAATGGGCCAGCCTTTATATCCATTGAGATGATTGAGTGGACTAATGATAACAACATAATTCTTAAGTTTTCATCAAACCATTGCCCTCAAGGTAATGGAGTTTTAGATTCAACTAACAAGAATTTTATGAAGGCTATCAAAAAATTTATAGTTGAAAAACCAAGAACATATCATAAATTACTCAAATATGCTTTGTGGGTAGATAAAGCTAGAGTGAAGAAAGTACTGAAGGCATCACCATTTCTGCTAGTATATGGTCAAGAGCTGATATTCCCCATTAGTCTCAAGCTACCAACATACAAGTTCATGCAAGAGTATATGGATGAAGATTGAGATTTTTAAAATTCAAGGCTACTTGAAATCATAAAAATGTAAGATTCAAGGGAAGAAGAAATTACCAACTTTAGTAGACATCAAACCATAGTTAAGAGATGATTTTATAAGCGTTTAAAGATTAAGGTGTTCAAGCAAAGACACCTAGTCCTCCTTTAGGACAAAGTCTCAAAAACAAAAAGACAAAATTTGAAATTCACTCCTTTGGGGATTGGTCCCTATCAAATTTTTGAGACTTTGGGAGACAACACCTTCAAGCTCAAAGACTTACAGGGAGTAGAGTTCACATTACCAACTAATAGGCAATATATCAAGCACTACTTCTCTACTATTCGACCAAAAGTCTTCATGGAGTGATTTTTAAGACTAGTTAGAGTTAGTGTAGTTAGGCTTAGATTAGTTTCTTTCTTGTTCCTTATTTTAAAATAATGTTTGTACATATTTGTTTGCTTGTTATTTGTTTTGGCTTGTGTGTTTCCTTTTCCTTGTTTTGTTCCCTACTTTAAATAAGTATTTTTCAAGATAGTTTCAAGATCCAACACATGTAGTTACTCAAATGAACTTAATAGATCAATAATTTAGGTATGCACCTTAGGCATTGGTTGATCATGGATTTTGGAAATTAGAGCTTCATGTTATAGTTTCAAGGTTGATCTAGGTTAATTATTCCTTAAAATCTTAAACCTTGTTCTGATCTAATTTTGGTTCTATTAAGGATTGCACATGTTGAGTGAAAGTTTTAATTATTATAATAAAGTCATGCTAACACTTAGAGAATAATATTTCCTGGGATGAAGTTTATAACCAAGGATGATTGTCTGAAAATCAAACATTTGATAAAATCCTAAGACCTAGGTAATTATGGTTCCCAACCTTTGCTAAAAACTAAATATACTTGAAAAATACAAAAATAATAGCTTTATTAAAAAATTTAAAGATTTATAAGATAAGGTGATTATGGTAACCTCCACTGGGGCTATAGATGCTTGGCTTGTAGTGCAACAAGTCCTTGAGTGAAGCTAAAGGTATTTATGTCCAAGCTATAAATGCCAAGCTAGAAGTAGAGTAATGCCTAAGCCTTCCCTATTCTAAAATCATGATTCTTAATGAATATCTAAATATGTTATAAGTAAATTTTAGTGATTACACTCATGAAAATTGGAATGTATTCTCTTAGTCCCATGGTAATTACTAAAAGAATCAAAGCACACACACAGTATGACTAAGTTTTGATGTTTGAGACTAATTTTGTATCTATAAGACTTGTTTTAGTCATGGATAGATATTAATAATGGTACTAATCATGTGGAATGATTATTATGGTTATTATTTCAAACAAATAGTATATGGGTTT
Organism: Torreya grandis; assembly: GCA_037957365.1. Taxonomy (NCBI): domain Eukaryota; kingdom Viridiplantae; phylum Streptophyta; class Pinopsida; order Cupressales; family Taxaceae; genus Torreya; species Torreya grandis. Next base: position 342,577 of record JARHVA010003459.1, on the reverse strand, counting down.
TAACATTTTGAAATATTACCCCTAAAAGTCATCATTCATTGATGTCAACATACCCCTATTTTTGAAAATGTAGACCCTTTTTCAAATTCTACAAATTTGTACTTTAAATTGAACATGTCACTTAACCAAAGTGAATTATTTGAATATCATGGTTCTCATCATATTTACATTTGGCATGTCAACATTTAATTTTCATTTGACTTTATCTAATATTGCTAATGTTTGATCTTTGTTTCCATGTTGCAAGTTTAATGGAGTGTCATTAAAATGAACATTGTTTAGGGTTTTACACTTTAAATTATAAATTAAACATTTTTTACTAAGAATTTGGTTAATTAATTGAATATATGTTTTAATAGTGTTAAAAAAACTTAGTCTAAATGATTTATCCTAAGTCCCTTTTGAAATATAATCAAATTTACGCATGATCAAATTTACACAGGAACATTTTTATTATGTTTTAAACTTAGTTTAAATTTTATCCTAAAGTTCTAATCATTTCTATTAACATGACTAAAAACTTAGTCTAAAATTTTATGCTAATTCATTTATATCCCAAAACCTTACCTAGTCTATTTTATTGTTCATAGGGACTAATTAAATGTGGGGGCATTTATATTATGTTTTAAAATTAGTTTAAATTTTATCATAAAGTTCTAATCATGTTTATTAACATGACCAAAACCTTAGTATAAAAATTTATCCTAATTTTTCTTTATGTTATCGAGCCCTTACTTTGTTTATTTTCATTTCCCATAGGAATGAATTAACATGAAGATGCCAAGTGACAATATCTTGAGAGCTCATAACAAAGATCAACAATCCATAGGCACAGTGAGAGTCAATAAGCTAAAAGAATTAATCAATGGTGCATGTTAATTTTATAAAATAAAATTTTATGGAAAGTGAGGGATCAAAGAATCAAAGTATTCTAAATTCAAATGCAAGAGTGACAAGTGTCATGATCTTGGAAGCAGATTAAAGATCCAAAGGTGAGTAAATACTTAAATTGTCAAAGAGCCTATGAAGGAATGTGAAAGTGATAAGTGTCATGATCTTGACAAGTGATCAAATAAATAAATGGTTCACATTAGGCCTTGTGAATAGGGATTAGAAGGAATCAATGATCCATGTTCATTTGTACATCTAGTAGATCAATGGTGTGAATGAAGATTGACTTTTCAAAGGGCCTAGATTGAATGTAGTAGTGACATGTTCCACAACCATGATGAATTAGAAGTAAATAAATGAATCACATTCAAGATTATATATCAAGATCAATGGTGTTAAGAATTTCAAGAAGTTAAGAGCCTAGATCTAACAAGAGGATACCATGTGGACAAAAGGCATTAAATGATGGAGTGTGTTTGTAAAGTGCATAGAGAACCTATAGTGCTACCAAGAGTCACACTCTCAAGAAATCATATAGAAGATCAATGGCCTATAATAGAGTCAATGTTGAGAAGACTTTTAAGGGATAAATGGTGCAAATTAATCAAGCTTCAGGATTGCACATGAAGGTGACACATGTCCAAAAAAGACAAATAGTCACATTTTAGAAATTAATGAATAATATGACATTGTGATGCCACATAAGCAAGACTCATCAAATTGGAGATCTTATGGAACCAAACACAAGAAATCTATAAATGTGTAATCTAAATGCAAAATCTAAGTCATCAAGCTCATAGTTTGAAGTTGCTTTTTGCCATTGAATCTCTATGTATATATTTGAAAAACCCCAGAGTGTATATATTACCCCAATTGTATCTATTTTCACTATAATTGAGCCAATAGAAGGTTAAATAATTATTTGTAATTAGATAATTCAATCAATATCATAGTAATGGCAACCCATAAACAGATTTCAAAGGAAGATGTCAAAATATATCTAACAATAGATGAAAAAGGTCATGTGTTCAAGGACACTAAGTTCGTTGCTACTACTTTGAACATAGGGGACAATAATTGGTCAAAATTGTTATAGAGAATTGAGAACCAACTAACTATCACCAAGGGAGAAGAGAATAATCTCTCAGCAAAGAGGCTATATGACAACATTGTAGTAATGTAAATTATTGGTCTACATTATGAAATCATGAAACTAGAGGTACTCCATTGCATTGATGTTCTTACTCCTATTTTTAAGGATGAAAATATACATAAAGGCATTTTGATTAATGATCATAATCATAGGAATGTTACTTAAATTTTCAAAAATGCCTCTGAATCATATTGTAAGCTCCATAAAACCCATATTGACCTAACCTTTATCAATTCATGGGCCAAGCAACATAACTTAATGAACACCCTAGATATGTGGTTATAGTTTGGTAGCTAAGTCTTTTCAGAATTTAATAAGAACATCCTAATAAGTCAGTTCAAACTAAAGGTTTGGATGGTAATGAAAATGTTAAATAAATTGTATGGATGTGTAACCACAACATATGTTGATCCAATGTGGGTACCCATTGTATATTTAATAATTAAAAGGGTAATGGTTCTCTCACTAGGTGAGATAATTAGTATCTCTTTAAGAACATAAATATATATAATCAAGCATAAGAATACTAATGAGTTTTTCATGATGTCTTATCTCCTAGCTGCCCTGTGTGTAAAAAAAAGATCCCCAATCAGGGATAATGGTCTCCAAATAGAACCCAAACCATTTATTAATACTATTATAAAAATATATTTATAAATATAGGGGTCACATTCAATTTATCTATGATTATGCCTACCCAGCATTGAGTAAAGCCATAACTAGTATCCCTATGTCAAGAATTATCCCTTTGATCAACAAATTTGTTAAAGCAATGGGAGATATATGGTTTTACCCTAATTTCAATGTCATAAGGAGTGAGGGAACTAAAAATTATCCTCTCAAGTTACCATTCCATTTTACTTATAAGTTCTTTGAATAGGAGGTGGCCTACTAGTTATTCCATGGTGTAGATGGCCTATTTAAAACCAAGAGAAAATGACCCCTTCACAAGTTCCCAATGACAATTGGCAAGACTACCTTTAGATGATGGGATCATATAGAGGTAAAATCAAAGCATACATTGTCTTTCAACCTACAAATGGATGATTTTAGGCAATGAGACCCTTATGTGAAGGTGAAAGAGAATTTAACAATAAAATGCATTTTAAATGTGTCTTATGAACATGAGCTTAGTGCCGTTGATTTCATATATATTATATCATACTCATACTTTGAAGTGACTAGAAGAATAAAATATCATGACATAAAACCTGACTCTAGGTTACAAAGAGATCAAAAGGTGGATGATAGGTGGAAATTAGGCCCTAGGTAGTATCATCTAATAAGTGGTGAATCTTCTAGACTTCCATCAACTAATACACAATTAGAGGCACAAATAGAGTATAATCCTAATGAAAAAAGGCTAGATGAGATTAATTCTAGTGCATCAATTCCTAAATTTTCCATTGAAATCACATATGAGTCACCTCAAGAAGAGGTTCATATGATAACCATAGATCCTCAAGATTCTATTGAGTATGTATTAAAGATGTTATCTATGACATATATAGATTTAGATGAAGAAGAGACAAGTGTTAAGAAAACTAAGGAAGACAAGGGGAAGGAAAAGGTATTGGTCTTGGTACCCATTAATACTCCAAAAAGGAAAGATGAGACTTTCATGATATCAATAGATAATAAACCTAAAGAAACCTTTAGTACTCCCTTAAAGGAAATCAATTTGTTCAGTGAAGAAATTTTTGTGTATGGGCCACCTATCCTTGAGTGGTTTATTTATGAAACAAGAGTGGAAAACCCACCCACTTATCACCCATGGGCCTTAGTGAATGATACTAATATCCATGTGTAGTAAGAACTAAAACCATGGATTGTTTATTTATAAGAGGAAGAGGCAAATAGGCTAGATTCCCTAAGCCAATCACTAGCCCAAGCACAAGTAGAGATCCCTATTCCATAGGTGACTCAATATTTAGTTAGAGTTAGGTTCAACCTAGGGATTGCTGGTTTGCAAAGGGTGACTAAGAAAGTATTCATGCATGGTGGAGAGGAGATCGTATATCAAAAAGTAGATCCATTGACTAATTTTACTTAGAAATAAGGACATAGTCCTAGTGAAGATCCTATTTTTGAGGAGGGTGTTCTTGAATTAGCTCAAGCATAGATAGAATAGTTACAAGTTTCTATCAAATGGATAAAACAACAAAGGAATAACTTACAAGAAAAATCTATTTTATTATTCTAGGAGATATGATAAATAAGTTTGAAACAACCATATATGATCTATTTAACTACTTGAAGGTAGTAAATTCCAAGCAAGATTTGGTTGGAAAACATGATACCTTGGTTGCAATCCAAGTTAGCCAATGGTAAGCTTCTAGTAATAAATTAAAGGATGTGATCAATGTTCTAACAAAAGACCAAATTCCTAGGTTTAAGATAGTTAATCTAACCCACTTGAATATGGCTATGGCTATATTGATAGAAAAGATCAAAGCTTTAAACAAATGGTCTAAGGAAATGGGAGATATTTCTAGTGATCTCAAGCAATTGGAAAATAATATGATACACATATTAGGGAGCATAATAAAGGATCCAACTATGCTTAGTCCTATGGGCCTGATCAATGATGAGGAGTTTAAACATAGATATACTTAGTTCATGTAGGAGGTAAAGAGTCAAAGCTAATGCAAATCAAGGGCATATAATAAAAGGATCTTGGATATGATCCTTTCTATAAAAGAGAAGACTAGAGATGTAAGGAGCAATAAAGAATATTTGGAAAGGGTTGATAAGGAACTCAAAGACATGGAAGATTACGAAAAGGAAATTTCATGGATCCCATTATTAACCTTAGGCTGATTGATGAGCAACATGATGAAGCAATGAAGATCCTACAACATAGACAAAAGACTACAACAACAAATTCTTATCAAAGTCAAATTTATTGACTTTAGCATATTATTTTATAACTAAACATGTATATGTTTTTGAAAAAGTAATATTATTTTATGAAATCATGTTTATCTTGTAAATCACATCACTTATAGGTCAATCCATTTAAAAAGTGTCTAG